>VONZ01001271.1:0-178880 GCA_012976165.1 Labeo catla | reverse complement strand
TTTTTGCTGGTTTATGAATAAAGCCTTGAGTGAGTTGTAAAAATGAGTTGTACCTCAGTAACCTGATTGTCTCCAGTCATTAAGTGCTGTACCGTCTGTCCATCTACTGTTGTGATCTGTTGAATATATGTTGCCTCCTCCTGAGAAATGTAGAATTTTGTCAAAAACAAGCAAAATGTGAAAACCTGAATCTACTGATATAAAAGGCCTGATATAAAATCTTCTGTAAAAAAGCAGTATTTGTGTAAAATACTGTGTAAAGCAGTATTAAATATGTTATGAGTTTGTCACTGAAAAATGTGTTATTACCACCAAATCTGAATGATAAAAAACCTGCCAAGTAAATAAGTTATCAAAATCTTGAAAAAGCAGTATTCTCTGCTATCAAACACTGAGGGCGTGTCCACTGGCGGCGATGAAACCACACCCACTCAATGGGAAAATACAAATTCAAATACATTTAATTAAGAAGACCGAGCTGTTTTGTAAATTATCGCAACCAGGATATGTTGTATGCATTTACATGACGAAGGCATAGCTAGCAATCTGTAGGCTATAGTAACTAACAGTAAAATCAATAACTGGCGATTGAGTGGGTGAACCACTGATGGTTATGCGCGCTAGTTATTATTAGGTGAGGGCCCATGCTCAGCGGCTCCAGTGCGTCACCGAGACATGATTTCAGGCCCTCCCAAAAAATCCTGAACACAAAAATGGTGAAAAACGGTTTGACGGTCCAACTCCAGAATTCAGTACAACATATTTCAGTCTTTATAACGTGTTTTCAGTAATACATTTATAACATTTATAATGTGTTTAGAAACAATTCTCTGAATTTGACTTTACACGGACTAAGCTTCTCTATGACTGGCCAAAAAGAGTCACACAGAGGATGAGAATGAGACTTGTGACATTGTGCAAATGTGCAATACCTGGTCAGAAAGAGTCTGATCCTGGGCCACAATGATGTGTTCCTGACCCAAAGCCTGCTGCAACCTCTCTGGACTGATGACTGCCTGACCTGCCTGCAAATCTGAACAACACGGGAAAAATAAATATTATACAGGCATAGGAAGTGACAAAACATTTTATGAGAGTCAACACTTACTCTGCAGTGTGGCTAAAGCTTCTTCATCGCTGTTAACGATAATGGTCTGCTGAGAGGGGACAGAGCGGGTTTTACGGGGCGAGGGTTCCTGAGTGTGAAGCCTCTCCATGTGGAACTTCAGATGGCCGTTACGATTAAACCTTAAAGAAAACTCAGAGCATTCAGAGGCTGTGGAGGTCTGTGCATATGTGTTGTATAGCCAATAATGTAAAAAGCACCAGTTAATGACAATTTCTCAATAGTTCCCTTACCTTTGGCCACAGACCTGACAGGCGTAAGGCTTTTCGTTGGTGTGTGTCATCATGTGGCGTCTCAGGTCTTTCTTGTTTTTAGAGGCAAAACTGCAGCTGTTGCATTTATGAGGCCTCAAATATGCGTGCATGGCCATGTGAGACTGCATTATATAAATATGTATATTATAAAAAAGCATTTAACACAAACACAACAAAAAATGGTTTTGTATTGGTCAGATAAAGTCATAGATACTGAAAACTCAAACCACATAACCAACACACCTTGACTTCTGGCCACGAAGGTGCTGTAAAGTCACAGTCGGGGCATTTGAATGTTTTGGGGTCTATGTGCGCCCTCTTGTGGTTCTCCATGTCCGAGCGGCCGTGGAAAGCCTCCATGCAGATGCGGCAGGAGAAGCGTTTGGTGTTCAGCTGTTGAGAAGGAGGTGACGGACACAGGGGCGGGGAAACTGGAGCTTCACTGCTCAGCTGCATGAAGGAGAATTTCATCAGTTAATCTTTTCATTGGGAAGGAACACAGTTGGTTAGTCCATCTGTGAAGTAACAAAGCAGAGTCTCATCTCACCTCTACCTGCTGCAGGACTCCATCTGTCAAGGCTGAGCTCAAATAAAACTTCTCTTTATTGTCTTTGAGAGGTGTAGAGATGGACAAGGGCTCGGTGCTCACTTCCATGACCTGAGGTTCTGCTGAGGGCTCCTCTAAACTGCTGCCAAACACACATGCATCATCTTAAAGGATTTATGTGACATTAAAAGACATTACAGCAGCTGTTTTTGACATTTGGTAGTACCTGTGTGCTGTCTCTTCGGAGGCCTGCTCCACTACACTGAAATCTGCTCCCTCGTATGTACCGATGCCAATCTGTGTCACCTCCTGCGATACTTCTGTCGTCTCCTCTTGCTCCACGGTCCCTGTAGCCGTCTCAAATGCCTCCTGTACCAGAGTGTCTCCGTTCTCTGACACATGGAAGGTGACAATCTTTTGGGGCTGCAAGGATGAGCCCTCACTCCCAGAGCCAGCTTCAGTCCATGAACTCGTCTCCAGTGTCTTACCATCTGGCTTCAACACTGCCACCTGAAAAGAGTGATCAGTTTATCACAAAAAATAAAAATATAGATAGATATATAGTTGAGGTCAAAAGTTTACATACACCTTGCAGAATAATCTGCAAAATGTGAATTATAATAAGAGGGATCATACAAAATGCATGTTATTTTTTATTTAGTACTGACCTGAATAAGATATTTCACATAAAAGAAGTTTACATATAGTCATACATAAACATAAGAGAAAATAAAAATTGAATTTATAAAAATGACCCTGTTCAAAAGTTTACATACACTTGATTCTTAATATTGTGTTGTTACCTGAAAGATCCACAGCTGTTTTCTTTTTTGTTAAGTGATAGTTGATCATGAGTACCTTGTCCTGAACAATTAAACTGCCCGCTGTTCTTCAAAAAATCTCAGGGTCCACAAATTCTTTGGTTTTTCAGCATTTTTGTGTATTTGAACTCTTTCCAACAATGACTGTATGATTTTTAGATCAATCTTTTCACACTGAGGACAACTTAGGAACTCATATGCAACTATTACAGGTTCAAACACCCACTGATGCTCCAGAAGGAAACATGATGCATTAAGAGCCGGGGGGTGAAAACCTTTGAACAAAATGAAGATGTGTAAATTTTTCTAAGTTTGCCTAAATATCATATTTTAATAAGTTACATTTACACTGAACTTCACATTCAAAACGTTTTCACCCTCGGCTCTTAATACGTCATCTTTTCTTCTGAAGCATCAGTGAGCGTTTGAAACTTCTGTAATAGTTGCATATGAGTTCCTAAGTTGTCCTCAGTATAAAAAAAGATGTAAGTGTATGTAAACTTTTGAACGGGCTCATTTTTATAAATTCAACTACTATTTTCTCTTGTGGACTATATGTAAATGTCTTTTACGTGAAATATCTTATTCAGGTCAGTACTAAATAAAAAAATTAAGTTTTTTTTTTTATCCCATTTTATCCCTATTATTTTGATAAAATAATTAACATTTTGCAGATTCTACAAGGTGTATGTAAAATTTTGACCTCAACTGTAGATTGATAGATAGATAGAAATACACATTAAGCATTTATAACATTATTTTATATTCCAGCAGATTCCAAGTGTGTCAGTACAGTACCTGCAGTTCTCTGGCATTACTCATGTTTAGCAGCAAATCGAGAGCATTCTGGGCTGAGAGGTCTGTAGACTGGGCTGTGAGAGAGGGCAAAGATTAAATTTAACACTTTAGGCTGAATATTAATAAGGTGAATGATGAAATAATCACACAATATATTTTAGGTGGGTTCCAACCACTGATCACTTTTCTACTGACCTTGCTCATAAATTATGGTAGTGTTCCCCAGTGCATCTTGAGAAACAGATGTGTTCCCTAAGGACTCCATGGTTTGGAGAGTAATTGGGTCCACTGTTACCTTTAGGTGTAAAAATAAATCTTATATATATATGGATGCTATAGTTTTCTTTCATTTAGATACAATGCATATCCATGTACTTACAATGGTCCCTTGAAATCCCTGGGTTTCATGCTGTAATCTCAGCTCCTCAATCTGCTGCACCGTGAAAACAGGCGCCTGTCGCCGGCGAATTGGCTCCTCTGGGTGGGTTCGGCTCCACTCGTCAAAGGCCTCGGGGTGGCGACACTGCACATGCAGCCGCAGGTTCTTCCTGTGTCTGGTCGTGAAGTGGCACATGTCGCATGAGAAGGGCTTTTCACCTGATCAGAGGGTGAAGATGAACAGATATGATCAGGAAACCTTCCTACTGCCAACATATTTAATGATTATGTAACTCACCAGTGTGTTTAATGGCAATGTGGGACACCAGGAAGTCCTCTTTACTCGTTGAGTATTTGCACTCTTCGCATTTGAACGGTTTGTCGTTGGTGTGGGACAGTTGGTGATTGAGGAGGTGCTTCTTGTCATTGCAGGTGTACTCACAAAACTCACACTTAAACCTGACACAGGAGAAGAGAAAAATAGCTACTTTTACATTAGGTATATTAGTGGAGTTCAGTTTTTAAGAGGAAAAGACAGTTATACTGAATCCTAATATCTCACTTACGTGCTGTTGCCACAGTTCTGTATGTGTGTGAGAAGATGCATTTTGAAAGTGTACCGCTTCTTGAAGGATTTCCCACACTGCAAAGCAAACACATTTATACTAGTGTAAACATAGCAAATACACTGGACTGGATTTCATAAAAGCAGTGTCAGTTGAAAAAGACCATAGAGACTGTTATCTGTGTTAACGAAATTCACATGCTTTGTTGCAGTACACAAAAACTTCACCTTATCACACATGTGAGGTTTCTCTGTGCTGTGCGTTTTCATGTGTTGCGTCAGGCGTTTCTGCATGGGGTACACGCGACAGCAGATGGGACATGGAAACTCGGACACTTTGGGAACCTGTGAAGGATTGATGCAAGACTGCTGTTGCATAAAAAAACTATCCTCATCAAACCACTCAAAGTCAACTTAAACTGATATACACCATGTCAATAAGGACAATTTCATTTAAACAGCATGTTTGTTGGTTCACATCTTGAATCTCACCATATCTGTCTTCCGACTCCTAAAGGAGAAGAAACAGGAACATTAATTAATAATTTTTGACAAAATAAAATTCCTGACATGTGATTGATGAAAAGAAGACATGCTCAGTTCTTACTTGCTTTTGTTGTGGACAGCTGAGTGCCGGATCACGTCTTTCTTATAAACACTGGAGTAATCACACACCTCACATTTGTACGGTTTTGTACCTTCATGATTAAACATGTGCTCCTATTGGACACATACATCATATTATATATATATATCATATTGTTATATAAATTTATTTAGACATTAGCACATATTATAAACACATTTAAATTAAATGAAATAAAAATCCTTTAACTAATTACCTTAAAGGGATAGTTCACCCAAAAATGAAAATTCTGTCATCATATTACTTGTGTCATTTCAAATCTGTAAGGACCCGTGTTCATCTTCAGAACACAAATTATGATATTTCTGATGAAATCCAAGAGCAAACTGGCATGTTCAAGGCCCAGAAAGGTAGTAAGGGTATCGATAAAATGTGACATCAGTGGTTCAATCTGAATTTTATGAAGCTCCGAGAACCTTTCTGGGCCTATGAATGAAGGTCTTACAGGTTTTGAAATTACATGAGGGTGTGCAATTAATCACAGAATTTTCATTTTTGGGTGAACTATCCCTTTAACTAATAATTTAACTAATAAAAGTGAATAAAATAAATTTATGGATTTATGGATTGTCAGATGATGAAGGACTCTAGTTCTTACCTTCAGGGAGGACCACCGTTTGCAACGGTAGCTGCACTGCAGGCACTTGAAGCGTTCAGGGTCATTTCCCTCATGAGAATCCACATGGAACCTGAGATCCTCTTGAGACAGAAAGCGAGAGCCACAGATCCAGCAGTTATGAGGCCTTAGCAGAGGCTTGAGGGATCTGTAGTACTTGCTTAAATGTAAAAACATAAATGACACTTTCACAGTCCAGAATGTGTTTAAATGGATTTTGTAGGTCTTCTAATGACATTTTGTGTCAAACTGACAAGACATCAAATGTTTTTGTTTATGATCAAAAAGTAGTACAATTATTACTTACTTGCGATTCATGTACTTTTTGTACTTCTTTTGAAGGAATCGTTTAGAAGGTCTGCCTCGTTTTTTGGGCAAAAACTCCAGGTCATCAGGGCCTGTGTTTGATGAGGGATCTTTGTTCTCTGAATCAGACTGGCTGACGGCTGGTTCCACTGTTGACCCATTGGATAATGAGGAAGATCCATTCTCCAATCCAGAGGAACTTGCTTCTTCAGGAGCTTGAGGGTCCTCTGCATCGTTTGTTTGAGTCGCTGCTGATGACTCTGTTTCATAAACAGGTGAAAATAGGAGTTATCTCAGACCTATGAAATTTCTGAAATACATTTATGACTTGAATTTTAATTTCTGAGTTTAATATTCACAAATTTGATCATACTTCTTAGTTCTGAAAAGCTAAATTAACACTGACCTGAGTCAGGAAGAAATTTGCGGGGTGGCCCCACCATCCTGCGGGGCCGTTTCCGTGAGGTAGAGGAAGATGATGAAGAGCAGGAAGGAGGAGGAGTGCTGTGACTAGAAGCCAGTCTGGACCTGGCCTCTTCATCAGCTGGCTTATAATCACTGTCACCTGAATGCAAAATGGAGATGCATTAAAAACAGGAAATTATGAAATATAGAGTATGCAAACTCTCCACTGACATTGATCATCAAGAGCGCCTGCATCAATGATGTCATCTTCTTCCTCTTCGGGTGGCTCCTCCTTCTTGACCTCTCGCGCCCTGCTTTCGGATTTCCGAGGACGTCCCCGTCCACGTTTCTTCTGGCCTGGACCACCTACATGAGATGTTAATGTAGTGGGGCTGATATCAAAAACAAAGAGTTGATTTTTACATTCAAAAAATACAAAATCAGCACCTCCTACTTTACCTGGTGGTTTAAAGTGTCTGTCTCTCATGTGGTTGATGAGCGTATCTTTGGAGACACTTTTATATGGGCACATTTTGCACTTAAACTGCTGTACAATCACCACCTCCATCATTTCTTCTAGCTCAGCCATATCAGGTGTTCTGTGCCCAGGCTCAACGACCACCCCAGACTCCACCACTTCAGGCTCTGGGTGGGTGGAATAAGTCCCACTGCTACTTATATACGGCCCAGGCAAGTTATCATTGCAGTCCATTTGATCAGTGAGCTGGGATCCCACTGTGTCAGCCAGGGAGTGCCGAACGGCACCCTCGTCAGCATATAGCGAGTCCTGTGGCATGTAGGAGTGCTGGGGTTCTTCTACCACACTTTCCTCCTGTTCTGATGCTGAGACGTGCTCCCTGTCATCCATGCTGCTGTCGATATACCGAGAATGCTGCGGCCGCTCCGCACCCTCTGCATCATACTCCAAGTAGCCATCACTGCACTCTACAACATACCGGGAGGAGCGAAACGAGCGTCTCTGAGGGCTACTGTCCGTACCGCTGCACTCTGCTGCGTAACGCCCTAGAGGTTCTTCTGAGTCTGCCACGTTGTAGTCGGTGACCTCTGAATGACGTGGGGTCTGGTCTGGTTCAGCTCCCGAGCACTCAATGTACCGAGCCTCCCTGGTCTGGTCTGGGTCGTCTCCTCCACTGCACTCTATGTACTGGGAGTGCTGTGGCTGGTCTGGACGGCTGCTGCTGCCATCATCATGCTCACGGTATCCGGAGTGTCCAGGCTGGTCGGGTTCCACGCTGCCCTGTGGGTTTTCTGACAGGTCTGCCTGGTCCAGGCAAGTGGAAGTGGGTCCATCAGCAAGGGCTTCAATGGCAATGCGGCTTGACAGAGCAGAGGAAGACATCTGAGCCACCATAGGAGCTCCTACACACAGTGAACAAAGGAAATGGCTCATAGAATATCCAAAAACTAACCATCTTTCATCATTATTTACTCATCCTCATGTTGTTTCAAACCTAGATGCAGTTCTTCTGTGGAACACAAAAGAAGATATTTTGAAGAACGTTGGTAACTAAACAGTTTTGGTTCCCATTGACTTCCATTGCATTTTTATCCATTTAATGGAAGTCAAAGGGAACTGAAACTCTGTAGTTATCAACATTCCAAAAACATTGGTGCTGTGGTACTTGTCAATGTGCGTCGAAGACTGAAACGGAAGAGAAGAAATTGTTGAATAAAGTCATTATTTTTGTTTTCTTTGAGCACAAAAAGGCTTCATAACATTAAGGTTGAACCGCTGATGTCCCATAGACTATTTTAACGATGTCCTTACTACTTTTCTGGGCCTTGAATGTGTCAGTTGTGTTGCTGTTTATGCAAGATCAGAAAGCTCTTGGATTTCATCAAAAATACCTTAATTTGTGTTCCGAAGATGAACGAAGGCCTTGGGTTTGGAATGACATGGATGAGCAATTAATGACAGAATTTTCATTTTTGGGTGAACTACCCCTTTAACTTTGAGCTCTAGGGATCTTTCTCACCATCATCAGGACCTTGGAGTATTAGATACTGTGTTGTCTCTGCACTGCCATCTTCTGCGCTCGTAACTGCAATACATCCTGTAAAATGAACACAGAAAAACAGTTGACATTGACTACTACAGAAACACAAAGACGACAATGTCTACCACATTAAAAGAAGAGGTTTATCTACCATTCATAATATCGGGTCCAATGGTGGATTCAATGATCTTGTCAATAGCTGAGCCAAGATCTGAGGATGTGGAAGCAGTTGAATCAGAAACCATCATTCCTCCTTCAGAAACAGCACTGGAGTGCACCAGGACCTGGACAGACTCTGACACCAGGACTGACTGTGTCACTGTGGAGACGCTGGACACACTGGTTGACTGAGCGACAGAAGAGGAGTCTGGGAGATGAACTCTTTGGACATCTGTACTGGAGCTCGTCTCTGGGATAAAAACCTAAAGTGGAACCCTCAAAATTAACCTTGATATGAATTACACACTAACATGTGGAGATATGGAGGTGTGGGTTGTTTGTCTTACCACAAGTCCCTCAGAGCTCTGTCCTACATGACAGTCTGATTCTGGGGCCGGGGCAGGAGGAGCGGCCGCGTCGCTGCTATCGGCAGACATGGCTTCTGAAGACTCCATGCCCATGCCGCTCTCTGACGGCTCCTCCATTCCAGAATGCCCCACATCACTGCTGCTCTCCACCTCCATCTCCTCGGAGTCCATCTCTGCTCTGTGGGAAAGTGACTGTTATTCAGTAATACAGCACTAAATTGGACATTGCATTCTGAATGATACATGCAAGTGTGTAAAGTGTGACAAAGTAATCATTTTATTGAAAATTGTTTTAAAACACATGTATTTTGATGTATAAACATGATTTTGTGGAGGTTCAATATTTTAATATTTATGTTAACAATATTTTAACAAAGTAAGTAAAGTCAGTAAAATTTTCTATAAAGAAATTTAGACTTTCATTCAGCAAGGATACATTTCATATAAATGCAGTTTTTTTAAACTTTATATTCATCAAAGAATATCATGGATTCCACAAAAATATTAAGCAGCAAATCAGCATATTAGAATGATTTCTGAAGGACCATTTGACACTGAAGACTGGAGCAACGCCTACTTTGCCATCACAGAGATAGTATACATATAAAAATACATTAAGGTAGAAAACAGTTATTTTAAACTGAAGTAATATTTCACAGTCTTATGGTTTTTACAGTTTTATTTATAAAAATTTTCTTTCAAGTGTTTTTGTGAGCTATTAAAATAAAAAAGCTATGTAAAAATGATAAACATTTTCTTTTATTTTTTTAATTTACAAACTTTTCTATTGAAAAGTTGTGGATTATGTTTGCACTACACTTTCTGTTTATTTTCTCTTTGTTTATCGAAAGTTTTTGAACAGTATGATTTTTTATGTTTTTTAAAGAAGTCTCTTCTGCTCACCAAGCCTGCATTTATTTGATCCAAATTACAAAATAATAAAATAACTGTTTTCTATTTGAATATATTTTAAAATACAATTTATTCCTGTAATTTCAAAGCTGAATTTTTAGCATCATTACTCCAGTCACATGATCCTTCGGAAATCATTTTAATATTCTGATTTGCTGCTCAAAAAACATTTTTTATTATTATTATGTTGAAAACAGCTGAGTTGAACTTTTTCTTTCTATAAATTCTTCGCAAAATATTAAAAATAATAAAAATATTCGCAAAAATGAATGAATGAAATAAAATTATACTGACCCCAAGCTTTTGAATGGTATAGTGTATAATGTTACAAAAGTCTTTTATTTCAGATAAATGCTGATCTTTGGATCTTTCTATTCATCAAAGAATGCTGAAAAAAAATGTACTCAACTGTTTAAGTATTGATGATGATGATGATGATGATAATAATAATAATAAATATTTCTTGAACAGCAAATCAGAATATTAGAATGATTTCTGAAGGATCATGTGACACTGAAGACCGGAGAAATGATGCTGAAAATTCAGCTTTGATCACAGGAATAAATTACATTGTGAAATATATTCAAATGGAAAGCAGTTATTTTAAATAGTACAAATCTTCACAGTATTACTGCTTTTGCAGTATTTTGGATCAAATAAATGCAGGTTTAGTGAGCAGAAGAAACATCTTAAAAAACATTAAAAATGATATTGTTCAAAAACGTTTGACTGGTAGTGTATTTGTCTTTGGTATATTCCTTTGATGTTGTTGTTATTTGCACATTTTTCTCTACTCTCTACTTCCTGTCATGCCTTCTGTCATATTTTTAGATTTTGTTTTATTTTCAATTGAAAAAAAAAAGATAAATATTTTCTTTTATTCACTTTTAACAACTGGACATACTTTGCACAAATTCATAAAGTGTATTGTTCATTCATTCACATAAATATAGATCCACTTGCATATTTTCTGCCGAATTTGACGTCCTTAAAGACCTTTGTTGCAATCAAGTTATGCAACTAGATTTTTCTAAATAACTAGACTTTCCTAAATAATTAATTGCATGAAAGAGTACATTTATTATTTATATTTTGTGTTGTATTGTGTTATTTCCTACTCCGTAATGTACGTCTACTGCATTAGTGTCAAATTCCCCCAGGGGATGAATACAGTTTTCTTGTGACGACACCTTTCTAGGTCGCTCAAACACATTATAAGCTTACCAGCAAAACCACCAGCAAAAGCCAGAGTGGTCCCCGCATTAAATGCACTCAAATATCAGAAAACATCTGATTTCTCACTTGTTCTTAACTGATATCAATCCCTCCCCACCAGAACACCCATTTAGCTGTGATTCAGACATAAAATCTTTCTCTTGACTCAAACTTATCAAGGACAAAAGGGTTCTGTTCTTTGCTCAACATGACACGCTCTGGTGTTAAGCACACCAATAATTTCATAAAGAGAATGTCACAACATTTCTGCTAATAACACTTCAGTCCGTGGCTACTCTTAACTCGTTGCAATCTCTACACTAAGCGCGTGTATGTGCTGCCCTTCTTCCTGCCTGCTCGCGCAGCGCCATTTTCCCTCCCGCCGCTCCGAGTTTATTTTTTTCCGCTCAGGCGATATGAAGAACCGCTCGGGGACCTCGAGGGCCTGCGCGAGCAGGGAGAGCCAGTTCGCCCGAATGTTTTTCTCTTGCCCATCATGGTAGAAGCTGTATTTGTACACAATTTTACATTATTATTTTGAGCTAGGATTTTTTCTTACCTTGAATGGACGACTGTTTTGCTCTTTACGCTCGCGAATGAGGCAAAATAAAATAGATCTTTGAAAGCGAATAGTTGGTAATGGTTTCTAGTCGGGCGCCATCAGCGTCTCCTCGCTTCCTGTCCTCAAAGCTGGCCGGAACTCATTTATCCGTCACGGGAAAACAGACGAGAGGGAGAAACCCCTCACCTGTTTTATAATATATTTCGGTTTATTTTAAAAGTGATGTTCTACTTACTGAGTACGAATATCGACCATCTCCCTTCAGCTTTTAAGTGTTTTGTCAAATAATATTGCTCACCGGAGGACTATTGCTCTGAGAGGATGAAACCACCGAGTGTCTCGCGGATTAATATGACGCCAGTTGTTTATATAAAGATTCTCATTAATAATTGTTTGATAACATCAAAATAAACATCTTTTTTGCACGGATTTAATGTTATACAGGAGTCTATTTACATTTTGTTAAATCTCTATTGTGGATATAGATGAGACGTGTACTCCACTACTTACGTTGCCATTCCGCGATATCTAACGTTACAATTAATATTTTGATCTTTTTTTAAAATTACACTTTATTTGTACAGTTAGTCCTGCGCTATCACTATCGAAAATCAGCAGAATTTTTGGTAAGTTATTTAGCAGAGTTAAAATGTGAGTGGACCGTCATATTGCTCTTTGTTTCTGTGTCATTTACAGTTGAAGTCAAAAGTTTACATACACCTTGCAGAATCTGCAAAATGGTAATTATTTTACCAAAATAAGAGGGATCATACAAAATCCATCTACTTTTTTAATGTGGTACTGATCTAAAGAAAATGATATTTCATATAAGGCATTTACTAAGTAGGTAAAATAACGACCCCGTTCAAAAATCTACATACACTTGATTCTTAATACTGTGTTGTTACCTGAATTTTTTTTAGTGATAGTTGTTCATGAGTCCCATGTTTGTCCTGAACAGTTAAACTGCCTGCTGTTCTTCAGAAAAATCAGGTCCCATAAATATTTTGGTTTTTCAGCATTTTTGTGTAGTTGAACCCTTTCCAACAATGACTGTATGATTTTGAGATCCATCTTTTTACACTGAGGACAACTGAGGGACTCATATGCAACTATTACAGAATGTTCAAATGCTCACTGATGCTCCAGGTGAAAAAATGCATTAAGAGTTGGGGGGTGAAACTTTTTTGAATTTGAAAATAAGGGTAAATTTTACTTATTTTGTCTTCTGGGGAACATGTAGCTTCTGAAGGACAGTACTAAATGAAAAAAAAAAAAAAATTTTAGCCAAAATAAGGAAAATTTACACATTGATTCTGTTCAAAAGTTTACACCTCTGGCTTTTAATGCATTGTGTTTGCTTCTGGAGCATCAGTGAGCATTTGAACCTTCTGTAATAGTTGCATATGAGTCCCTCAGTTGTCCTCAGTGTAAACAGATGGATCTTATAAGCATACAGTCATTGTTGGAAAGGGTTCAAATACAGAAAAATGCTGAAAAACCAAAGAATTTGTGGGACCTGAAAGATTTTTCTAAAGAACAGCAGGCAGTTTAACTGTTCAGGACAAACAAGGGACTCATGAACAACTATCCCCTCCCAAAAAACAGCTGTGGATCATTCAGGTCTTAAGTATTAAGAATCAAGAATCAAGCATATGCAAACTTTTGAATGGGGTAATTTTTATAAATTCAGCTATTATTTTCTCTTGTGGACTATATGTAACCATCTTCTATGTGAAATATTCAGGTCAGTACAAAATTTTTGTATGATGCCTCTTATTTGGGAAAATAATTAACAATTTGCAGATTCTGCGAGGTTTATGTAAACTTTTGAACACAAATTTGTACCAAAAAAAAATTATTAATTGTATTTTTTTTCTGTTTAAATTTATGAGTGATTGTGTTTTTAAAAATTATAACTTAAAATAGACATGCATCTGTGTGTGTGGTTAGGTGTGTGCATACAAATATGAGACTTGGATTCATTCAATATTAATTAGGTTAATTAGCTGTCAAATATTAGTGTGGCAACAGTTTAAAATAGTCTGCATTGATTAGAGTTTGAATATTAAATAACTATAGCATTCCAAACCAATTTGTACTTTTGTGAAAACTTGTTAGATTTTGCTGTATTTTCAAATAGGATTCTTTGTCTAGATACAATGATAGAACAGTAGCACAAGGATTGAATGGTCTTGTTTACAAATTTATTGAGTAATCACAAACAATGCAACAAACAAATAAAAATATAAATAAGTGGAATGTGGAAAATTAAATTAATATTATTAAATTATCATTCACACCAGGCAAATGATTTCACAATACGCCAAAATCTGGGCATACTAACATCTCAATATTAGCTCTAAGGCTAAAAATAAACCTTTGCTTTGAAAACCTGAGTGGGGTCAACACAGAGAATAGATGCTTTGTTAACAACAAATGCATTTAGGCTACAATGTTCCTGAGGTGACTCCACTCAAACATTTACAAACACAAAGTTAATTCCTAGAATTACACTGTGGCAGTGCCTCATTGTAGTATTATAGAACAAGATTATAGTTTCTCTTAATGTGCCGTTAAGAAACTCATCATGGACAAAGCAATAATATAGTAAGCTGAAAATAAATTATAAGACCACGTTAAAGCTGACAGACAAATATTCCTAACATCCCGTTTCATGTGCCTATTATATTCAGTGTTAAAACAGTTCTTTTCCTATAACAGTTAAAGTCAAAATCCCCATAACAGAGACTTTAAATTTAATACATTCTGTCTGTGTCTTCCTCACTACATTTTACACTGAAGAGAAATGGTTTCCCTATTAAAAAGGGCTCTGTCATCAGGTTAGGATGTTGGACGTCTTCACTGTGCACGTCTTAGCATTTTAGGAGGTCGTGCTTCACATAACCGACTCGGTCAACCTGCCTTTTGGCATTCATTCTCCAGTAGAAACTCTCCCGGCAGAAGTAGAAGAATCCTAAAAATATGAAAAAATAGAAACAAATTTAGT
Organism: Labeo catla; assembly: GCA_012976165.1. NCBI lineage: Eukaryota > Metazoa > Chordata > Actinopteri > Cypriniformes > Cyprinidae > Labeo > Labeo catla. Next base: position 164,174 of record VONZ01001271.1, on the reverse strand, counting down.
TTGCTGGATCAGATAAAGAAGAGTAGTTAATCAGGCTTTATTAGCTATTTTAGACTACTAATTTTTTCACTTACCCTTGTAGAGGAACACATCATGTGAATCAGTGGGCACTCCACCAAAAACGGTGTCAACGAATCGTGGGTATCCTCTGTCTATCATCTGAGCCTTCACATCAAGTCTGTGACAATAAATAAGAATTAAGAATGAAAAAACTACAATTACAGAGCTTTATACCTTCTGAAAAGCTGTTACAAGTTACATACCTCCAGAAGTTCTCCCCATTAAACAGGAGCACCTTGCCTTTTCCTCTCTGCACAGCTCCATCGACTCTGTCCAAGTTGCTTGGCAGGCCAAGCTTCTCGATTTTACGTGGTCCAAGCACCACATTTCCAGTATAAACCCAGAACTGTTTTTCTGTTTACATGAAATAGAGTTGAAAATGCAGTTATATATCTAAATTTGAACATGTTTGTCAATAATATTGAAATATCTCAATAAGTACCTGAAAAGAAGTAGATCTTTTGCGTGAGCTGGTCCTCAAAGGCAGTGTTAATGATGGCTGGCAGGGCAGGCCACTTCTGAGAAATCAAGAAAGGACCTTTGCGATCTCCTTTGTTTGAGGTCCAGTAGTACCTTTGAGAGACAATGCAGAAATATTTAATTGAGAGTAAGATATAATAAACTTTGTTTTCTTAGTTTATAAGTTCATATAAGTATATATGTAGATTTATAGCTCATACCCATCCTTGAAGAAGTAAAGCTCTTTCTGGATTTCAGTGATGGCATCAAATTCTTTGATTTGACAAGCATCCTTTGAAGGGTCTACATGCACTGTGGTAGAAACAGTGGTGGATTTCGTTGGCACAATCGAAGAAGAAGTGGTGGACTGTGGTACTGGAGGAGTCGGATCAGGGCCAGTTTTAGGTCCTGAAAATAAATAGTTAAATAATAAGACCAGAATTGTACAAGACTTTTGGGTTTCAACATTAAAAATCTTGCATTTTGAATAAGGAAATGCTTCATAACCCTAACTATCAGTAAATGATGGATTGTTTAATTGGATAAATACCATAGAGATACTGAATGCCCTCGATATCATCACGATGCAGAGAGAAATCCTCTACGTATTTGTACATTGGAAACATCAGAGCGTCTTTGATGTTGGAGTGGTCCAAACCAAGTGCGTGTCCAAACTCATGAGCAGCCACCAGAAACAGACTGTATCCTGTGAGAGAAAAGACATATTAGCCAGAGTCTCACTTCCATATTTTAACAGTGTCTGAGGGAGATGATTATTACTTACCTCTATCAGGGCAAAATCCCCATTTTTTATCCGTGTCATAGTCGCTGGTAGTTGCACACCAGAGTTTTCCATCGCTACGGCCTTCACTGGTGCAACCAGAGTATTTGTTTCCGAGGAAGGTGAAAGGAAACTGGCATGGCTCACCTTCGGAATTTCCACCAATCACAGCTGTGTCTGAGAGGGGAAATATTATATTACGAAATATTAATATATGGATATCTTACTTCATTAAAGTTTCAGGGTTCACTCTGAAGGTATGAGGGCTGCTTACCTCTGTTAGGGCAGAATCCATACTGCTTATCAGTGTCATAGTTAGCTGTAGTGGCACACCAGCGATACCCGTCAGTTCGTCCTTCTGTGGTGCATGAGTCATATTTTACCCCCTGAAACACGAATGGGAAAACACATGGAGCTCCGTTGCTGTTCCCGTCAAATGTGAAGAGAACTAAAGGGAAAAAAAAACAGCACATAGTAATAAGTACTTGTGGTTGTTGAAATATTGTGACATTAATTTCACATTGTAAGGCCAAAAGAGTCAGTTCAAATGTCTGTTTTGGAATTAAAGTCCCATAAAATCATGACTGGAACACTTACGCTCACTGGGACAGAAGCCAAATTTCTGGTCCTTGTCATAGTCTGCGGTGGTTGCGCACCAGGGGAGACCATCTGTGCGCCCCTCTGTGGTGCAGGTGGAGTAGGATTTTCCCTCAAACAGGAAGGGGAAGTGACACATCGCACCATCAGCATTACCGTAGTGGGTTTTAATTGCTGAAGGAAACACATCAATGTCATTGTCTTTTCTACAAATCTTAAGACAGGGTATAGACATAATTCCCTTGTGAGGGAACTGAGCTATACCTTTTTTGATATACATTTAAATCTAAATTTATTCAGACACCTTTAACATTTCTCACATTATCACAGTTTATTTGCTATAGTTGGAAAATGGTATTTGACAAGAACACAAGAGTTAAACTGTGTCAGAACAAATTCATCTTGATAAAGTCAGATAATTTTGATATAAAGGTATGTAACAAAACAAGGTCAAGTCAAAGTGTCAACATAAATTTTTAGAATTTTTAACAATTTTTTTTTTTTTTTTTTAGAATTTTTGGGTATAATATGTCACAGTTTACTTTATTTTGCTATCCACACTTACATAAATAAACTATAGTGTCCTGCAACGACTAGTAACAAATATATATAAAATAAGTATAATTTTTGGTTTTACTGTATAAGGACTCATTACACTGTTTATGAAAAACATTAGTGTTACATTATTAAGACAATATGTTTCCAAATTTAATCAGCTGGCTTTTTTATTGTTATTGGATGAAACCCAAAGCAAATATTTCAAATTTTACCCCAATTTAAAAAAAAAGACTCACTTATATGAAAGATATTAACTGTGATATTATAAAGACAGTAAGCTTCCAAAAATCGAGCAACTGGCTTTTAATATGTAAGGACTCATTTATACTACATATGAAAAATACTAAACGAGAAATAATACATATGTTCCCAAAATTAATTAATTCCCTTTTTATTGAAATTGTTTGGAATTCAAAGCCAACACCTTGTTAAGGCTATAACCGACGGCAGCACGCGAAATTTCTCTTTTCAAAACGGTTTCTATTTCCGCGGCGGCGGCGGCTGGAACAACATATAAACTATGACAGTGATAATCTCAGGTGCTGATTATGTGCTTTATTCAAAGTTAAAAGTGTCTAATGTGAGTCTGAATATCATACAGCGTGACATTTATAGCCATACTGAAAGCAACAACAGAGTTTACCTCAGATTTTGAAAATAAATTAAAGTACGACTGGGAACTTAATGCTAACCAACAAGCGTATTTCCATAACAAATATGTTATCAGTCACTTAGTATGTAGATTTAACAATGTTTAAAAGGTTTAATATCTATGAATTAGATTCTTAACTTATTTCGTTGGGAGTGCAGTGCACTTCTGCGCTTCTGAATATCTGGTAGACAAACTCTGTTTTAGGACAGACTCTAACTGTCACTATACACTCAAAACTGTAGAGGGAGCTATTGTTATAATATGCCTCCTATGCAACTGTTAGAGAGTTTGATGCTACATTGTGTTTACGCTACTTAAACAATGCATACGGTGAAAACAGGGTGTATTAAAATATGAGTCAAGAATCACTCTTACCGGGTCCAGTGCCAAGGGTCCAGTATTCATCATCATCAAAATGAGCATCCCCCTGGATTCCCTCACCTGGCGGGTAGGCGTGAGCCAGCAGCCCATCTTTCCCATCAAAGGGGTAGGGATCGCCGTGGTCTGAAACAAAAACAGCAGCTCAATCCAACTCATTCAAACATTCATAAATCTTAATAATATAATCTATTGCAAAAACTAAACTCACCTGCTTTCCCAAAGGAGATCATGATGTCAGCAGTGCCTTCGAAGAGGCGCCTGAACGTCAGAGGAGTCACGTCACTCCAGACTTTGAAGGCTCTGGCAAAGGCGTCATCGATCAAAGTGGCTTCCATGTCAGGTGAGTAGTTCAAAATCCTTCATATCAAAACAATGCAATGAATTACATTGTGTTCCTTATAAATCTATGTAGTCGAATTGTAAATAATATCCCACCTGTATGTAACATCATTGTGATCCCACTTCAGGTCTCCAGCGAAAGTCTGATAGTTGCGGATGTCTGGGACACCACAGCGAGGCTGCTTCATGGCATCAATCGTGGGCTGGTCAAGTTTGCCCGTCTCCTCCAGCCCGAACTGATTTTGGAGCTTCTTCAGTGCTTTAAAAGTAGACGTGACTGCCTGCAGTCCGCTCTTCTGGAGGACATCTATGTAGCCATAACGCTTCAGGTACTCCTAAAAATATATTTAGATAAGAAAGGAATAGAAAAATAAAATCAGCTGCATTGTACTAAAAGTAGATGACTGAAAGCTAAACTAAACGAACTTGATATACTCACATCTGCTAGCTGTATGTCGGTCATATTCTTGATCACATCTCCAGGGAACGTCACATACACGGATTTGAGCGGCACACACCAGGCTCTCAAAGAGCAGGTTCCAAGAACCAGAAACGCCAGCACTCCAAGCCTCATGATTAGCGCTTCAAGTCACGAACCAAAGTTAAATTTGTCTTTCAGAGAGATAAAGTACAAGCAATGTTGTTGTTTCCTCTTCTCCTGATCTCTCTGGCTTCTTTGGTGCCCTCAAGGCAGTATTTATGTGATCCCTAGGGCTTAGTCACTGAGCATCCACCCACCTACAGTAGGTCATTTTAGCACTCCCAATTACTAGCACTTGCCCACTGAGAGGGAGTGATTTTTTTTGCATCCATTCAAGAAAGAAGGGGCTTTCCAGCAACCTCACATTAAGCTTGAAGACACAAAAGATAACAAACAAAGACTGTCTTGTAGACTAAACTAATTTATTAAAATAAATTACAACTTATTTTAATATAAATATAATACATTTAATAAACAGGTATATAGTATATATGATTTTGAGAAATTGTGACTGTATTTATGTAAAAAGTAAAGAAATAGTATTTTTAGCAAATGGCAAAAATTAGCAAAAATTTTAGCAATAAATGTCTATATAAGTATAAATGTATTTATGGATGAGAAGGATAAACAAACAAACAAAAAATAGTATATATTTTAGCAATATGCTTTATGAGTAATGTAACCAACCAACCAACCAACCAAATACATAATTTTTAATTTTTATAATTAAGTTTTTTTTAGCAGTTGAGTGTACATTTACAAAAATATTAATAACTTTTTTTTTTGTTGTTTTTTTTGCACAGTGGTGGAAGCTAATGCAGGTAATGAGCATCAAAGAAAGCTGTTCTTGGATCATTTCCTGTCAAGAACAATGAATAGGCTTTACATCATCCTGTGTTAGAAAACTTTGGGAAACCCATAAACTGAAAAGTTGCCAGGTAAGCACACTTATTGCACAGTGCCCATTTTATTGTTCACCAGACTTGATGAAGCAGAGTGACGAATACATACAGGTCTTCCCAATGCAGCTCTACAGACGTAGAATGTTGTGCAAGTGTATTCTTCTACGCTGTGTTGACACGCACATTCTGAATTGTTTTGCGCCCAGAGGCGAAGGAAATCCAAATCCATAAATGGCCATACTCTAGTTTCTGTAAAAAATGCAGAAGCAATCAGCTGGTGTTTGGTTTAGAATAGGTTGCCTAATCATGCTTTGCAAATAAGGATGTAAGAGTGTTGTTAAGTGATGCAAAACCAAATCATATGCTAATTTCCTCATTGCAGTCACTGATGTGTGTCTGTGAGTGCTTTTTGTGAAATTGTTACACACCTCACATAATGTAAGACACTAACGATATCACTGCCTTTTGTGGCGTATACATCAACAAATGCATCAGTACATTAATAAACCGTGAGACAAACTAAAACAGGAAATACTTCTCGCCCAGCATATTGCTAAAAGTATCTCTCACGTCTATTTTGGACATGAAAATTTATTTCCTCTCTCAATGTACGCTTGATAATGAATCAGCAGCTACAGCGAGGGTGGTGACTGCCTGTATGTTTGCTCTTTTAAGGACATGAATTAATTTAGCATACAGAATAAGGTAGGACAAAGCTTGATATAGTTTTTAAACCAAACAACCGGAACATGTAGTAATTGATTCTGATGGGAAGATACCGCATAAAACCTGTATGTATTTAGACATTCTTGTGTCTGAGGTGCTTACTCAAATGCAATATCCTTTTTATTTATTTCATCAGGAGTGAAACACAGAAGTTAATCACAAACAAGCATTAACCACTTTGTTTCACAACAACATAATAACACTGACACTTAACTGCACATAATCAGACAATGTGAGAAACCAGGAAATAGCAGCATTTCAGAATTCAAATGTAAAAGCTTTTTTGCGTCTGCCATCCATTCGCACATCCGTGTCAGTGTTTTCACATGAATAAATGATCCTCGGTCTGTTTGTGAGGATTTATATGTTGTTTACTGAAAATGTTTCTTTGGTCAGTTTTAGATTTAGTGGACGCCAAGGGCAAGGGACACTTGTTTGAGTTGTTTGTGTCATGACGTAATTACACATTTCTGGACAAGTGGATCCCATTTGAGGTTTAGTCTTGTCACTTGCATGTTTGACCCCCGGAATATTTTCATAAACATCCACCGAATAGTTTAGAACTGTATGTCGGCCTACTAGTTTTCAGTTTTACCTGAATTTAGAGTGAACTCATATGGAAAGCATGACTTATATGGCAAAATATTAAACATATTGAGAGCGTTTTATAAGAAATAGTTTTTATGTACTTTTATGGTCCACTGTAATGTCTGTATATTGTGGGTGGAGTTGTATTGGAAAATGAATTTGATTTGTTAAAAGGATAATAAAAATTACAATTTAATTAGGTCACTGTTAAGCAGTGTGTGTGTGCCTGGGCACTGATGTGTGAGTTTAAATTTGGTGTGTGTATTTAACATGTTGAGTAAGAAATGATTAGGAAATGTTTTCAAAATTTGTAATTCCTAAAACAATTTTGTAAGCTCTTCTCTTGTATTCTATTCATAGTGGTGTATGAGATCTTCATTAGATCATTTAAAACAGAAGCTTAGTCCTGCAGCACATTTACAATCCAAATAGAAACAGTAGAACAGTATTTTTCAACAGAACGTTTGATCATGCTGAGGTGGAATTAGTCCACATAAAGACTTGTTTGATGCATAAATTGTGCACAATTTTCTCGTTAGACAACAAGGGAGTGACTCTTTAAATTTAAAGACAAAACAAGGGCAAATATATTGGTGTTTATGTTTTTGAGACATACAGCTGGCATTTGATGTGGAGAGCTCTGTTGTTCATTTAAAATTTGGTCAAGAAAACCCTTTTGAGGACAAACCTTCTTATGACGAAGGGAATGTCAAACTTTAAACAACTTGGCAAAATAATTTCAGTATGAATTAGCATAACAAAAACACACTTACACACAAATTTGGGCTGTTGTGCTACATTTAGAAAGCAACCAAAATCCACAAAACATAACAAAATTTGCTGATGTGGTCACGTTTGTTGGTACTACAAAAAGGTCCTGTTGAATGATTTCTCACTTTGTATAGTATTTCTATATTCTGACTTGCTGACGCTCTGTTAATTTTTATGGTAATCAAGTCCTGTAGCTGTAACTATTTATAAGTTGGCCTAATTTACTGGACATCTATTTGAAATCATTTGTGCACAATCATACAGGCGCTACCATTTCCATCTCTCACATATCCAGATTTCACAAAACCTATCCAGAATGCTTATGCGGAAACATCTGTATCTGTTTAAGTACGGCGTCAAGTGAGTAATGAAAAACGGCTCCAGGGTTGTACAGAATCCCGCAGTGTTTTTGCTATTTTACATCCAAAAAAACGCCTAGCACACCCCCCAGCATCTTCTGCTGGGAACAAATATGTCAACCTGCCTTGTTTGGCAACAGTAAATTTACCCTATATTTGAGGAAAACATTTCTAACAGCATATGTTACAAGAGGAAACCACAGCACACAGACACAGGCTATTGCGTGTGAAGGTGACTACGCAATAACACATCTGGTCTGAAAAGATCCTGTGTGAAAACAGCATCGAGCTCCTCTACGCTACTGTTCACCCGTAGAGTTGATGTTGGACAAGACGAGGAGCGTCGAGTCCGCCTCTTCTTAAACTCTCAGGGTGAAGCATGAAAATAATTATGTTTTAAATGTCGCAGGCAGAGATTGCTAGCAATAAAACAACCACAGCTACAAAGTCTGCCCTGCCCTGGTCTTCCAGCCAAAGCCTACACAGACACTGAACCCTCACACTTGGCTTTGTCTCGCTCCGTCAGGCTGCTTTTTAGGAAAACAATGCTCTAATAATATTTTATGATATGTTTGGCCCATGGTATTTGTGTTACGGAATGGCTGAACAACCGAATAAACGGTTCATAAATCATTGAGAGTAATTTCGTATTGTGTTTATTACCAATGACCGCTAGTAAAATGGAGGGCTGCACCCCAGCCGTGTATTCTATAAAAAGATACTTATATAATTCAGCTAATTGAATGGGAATACATCAGCCAGCAGACCAAATTGCACACTGTAATATATGACACAGGATTTCTGTTACTTTATTCTTGAGAAATGGTCTGAAATGTCATATTGTACTCCCACAGGAGTCAATTGGTATACTCCAGGAATGTTTCCTGTGAATATCACTCCCGAGTCAAACAGAGACTACAAGCACAAGTCTCAACAATTTTCAAAGTGGATTCTGTAGCTTATTGTCAATGCATGCGTTTCTTTTTTTTTATTATTATTTGTTTTGACTTCACAATGTTCAATATGTGATGATTAATTCAGTTTATGATTGCAAACATATTCCATATAAACCAAGTTTAAAGCAGGGTCACATTTATCTGCCTCCATTTTTAAGAGCAATACCCACAATTCAAAATCCAAACAACAACCCATGTGTAAAACCTACATTTTTTTCTTTTTTGATAATTGAATTATTCATTCAAATAAGCGTTTTCATTTATTCATTCAAATACAGTGCCTTGTGAAAAAAAAATGTTTTCCCACATCAATCTACATTGCATACACCATAATGACAAAGCAAAAAAACATCTTTTTAACATCTTTGCAAATTTATAAAAAAAAAAAAAAAACTTATTCCATTGCATAAGTATTCAAACCCTTATCTGGGACAGTTGAAATTTAGCTCAGGAGCATTCATATTGCTTGAAGATGTTACTACACTTCGAGTGAAGTTAAACTGTGGCAAATTCAATTGAATGGGTATGATTTGGAAAGGCATGTACGTCTTAATAAAAGGTCTAACGGTTAAAAATGGATATCAGAGCAAAAACCAAGCCCTGAGGTAAAAAAAAAAATGCCTGTAGAGCTCAGAGACAGAGGACAGAGGACTGTGTCATGGTACAGATCTGGGGAAGAGTTCAGAAAACATACTGCTGCATTGAAGGTTCACAGAAGCATGTGGCTCCTGCCCAAACTGAGCAATTGACAGAGAAGGGCCTTGGTTAGAGTGGTGACCAAGAAGCTGATGCTCACTCTTGTTGAGCTGCATGATCATATGTGGAGACAGGAGAAACCTAAAGAAGGACAAACATCACTGCAACACACCACCAGTTTGGCCTTTATGGTGGTATGGCCTCAGAACCTCAGACTGGGCAGAAGGTTCACCTTCAAACAGGACAATGACTCTAAGCACACAGCAAGAGTGGCTTATAGACAACTCTGTGAATGGCCCAGAATGGCCCAGCCACAGCCTGGGCTTGAACCCAATCAAACATTTAAGCAGAAATCTGAAAATGTGTGTCTGTGCCCAAATGTGCCCATCCAACCTGGCAGAGCTTGAGAGGTGAAGCTATTAGGAGAAGAATGGCAGATAATTGCCAAATGCTGATGTGCAAAGCTTGTCGCACCATACCAAAATGATCTGAGGCTGTAAAGAAGCTTAATCTAAGTACTGAGTTAAGGGTATGAATACTTATGCAATGTACTTATTTCAGATTTTTCAGAAGTTGTGACAATTCTGTTTTTGCTTTGTTATTATGGTGTTTTGCAAGGCACGGTAAATGTGATCTTTCCACGCTATTTCATCTCTGTGACTGATTTGAAGCCAAGAATGCTAGAGCTAATAAGCCGTAACTGACAAAAATAACCATAATTTTTATCCTTCTGCTCAAATATTGCTCTGCAAACATCAGTAAAAGCTTTAACTTGTCAATGGTGGCAAATGACCACGGTATAAGTGGGATAATGCATGTGCAAAGCTTTTTTATTTTTATTTTTTTAATGCATGGCCAGCTGTGCATTAATGATTTTAATGCACTCTGTGGAGGTAACCACCTGACTCAAAAACAAAAGAGGTCTGTGTTTGACAAGAGATGACAACGTCTAGCACTGAAAGGTCTTATCACAGCTGACACGATAAGAGTCTAATAGCACAAGCTCATTAGTCAAATCTTAATTAAACAGCAGCTTTTATACCCAAGTAGAGAATACAGCATTTGAGTCCTGAATGCAGTCGCCACTCTTGCAAAATGTGTAAACGTAACTGTATACACAGCAATATTGACAGTTGTACTGTGTTGCTGTATGAACATGGCGTCTGTGAATCAACCTAATCATTTTAGACACATCATCTGCTGCAATGCTGACATATATTTCCAGTTTCTGGAAACAAAGCAAAACAAAACAAAGTGTTAAACCAACATCTGTCTGTAATAACAAGCAAAAAGTAGCATTTATAGGTTTTTAACATCAAAGGCACTTGCTTTCTTTGCTACTAGCGCAGCAGTTGAGGATTAGGTGTTTACGTAAGAGTTTGAATCATTTCCTGTGGCTACCTACAGAATTTGATGACACTATAGGAGGTAAGGGGGATTTTTTTATTTTTTAGTCCTAAACGGACAGGGTAGGATCTAGTGGTTAGATAACCAGCACTAGGACTTCATAGGAAGCTTAGGTCATCAATTACTATAGCTAAATATGAAACAACAGGATTCATAACATCTACTCCCTCATAAAGTGTCCTGAAATTTCTCAACTTCCTCACCCTTAGTAAACCATAACAGTCACCATCCGTCAAAGTCCCTTGCAGTTTCAGAATGAGATGGATTGACACTGACTCTATCCCATCACCTGTCAACTACAATCCTTCCTGAAGAGAGCTGTCATGCTGACAAATCAGCATACTTTCACTTCCATCCCTACCTACACTGGATATACCCTGCAGCAGGCCCTTTGTCACCATATGTAATGTTGTGCTGCTTACACACACGCACTCTCGCACTGATCTGCAATGATAAATATTTTTATATAATCATAATAATTTTGTATAACAACAATTTTTTGAAATTGAGAATTTGGTTGGTTAGGATAGGACAATATTTGGCTGAGATACAACTATTTGAAAATCTGGAATCTGAGGGTGCAAAAAATGTAAAATATTGAGAAAATCACCTTTAAAGTTGTCCAAATGAAGTTCTTAGCGATGCATATTACTAATCAAAAATTAAGTTTTGATATATTTACAGTAGACAATTTACTAAATATCTTAATGGAACATGATCTTTATTTAATATCCTAATGATTTTGGCATAAAAGAAAAATTGATAATTTTGACCCATATAATGTATTATTGGCCATTGCTACAAATAAACCCATGCTACTTAAGACTGGTTTTGTGGTCACAAATGATAATCTGATGACTTGAGCAATGTTTGCTGAAAAGTCAGCTTTGCAATAGGTACAAATTACATTTTTAAATATATCAGATGAAATTTTAAATTGTAATAATATTTCAAAATATTATCATTTTTTTCTTTTTTGATGAAATAAATGCAGCCTTGGTGAGCATAAGAATGATTAAGATTCTTAAATATTATTATATTGTTAAATATTATGATATCACAATATTATTTATAATATCATTCAGTGGAGATAAAGTTCACCTGTCCCACAAAACTAAAGAAGGTCGAAATATAAATAGTCATCACACAAAGAGCTGAGTAATGCTTAATCAAATGTAAAACATTATTATTTAGAGCCTAAGGTGTCATGCGAAACTAGGATGACAAGAAAAAACAACATCAACAAATTTGATGTCTGTGATCCATAGATTTGTGAGTCAAAGGCTGGTGTTGATAAAATCCCTGATGACTCTTCCGTCTGGCTGGAGCGGACTTCTGCAAATCTTTTCATAGCACAGGCCTTACTGCAATGATTCATTTAATGCCCTGAGATCATTAGATAAAAGAATACTAATATAAGTGAGGCCAAAATTCGTAGAAAAACACATAAAATATGGCGGTGTGCAAAAAAACAGGAGACAACAGATGTTTTTTTCCTCAGCATTAACCGATAAACTTTGTAAACTTTGCACAATAGCAAGAATTTACTGTCACTCCAAAGCAGCCACAAGCTGAACTCAGCAAGACCTGTTGCAAGCTGTGGTTTAACATTTCCATTTCCAGTAAAACCACACTCAAAGAAAAAGAGAGAGAACTATTCGCAATGCATAAACAGACTTCAGAAAATCAGTTTAAAAGGCAATTAGGTCACATTCAAACGAGAATGAAAAGAAACAACAAAAAGTGGGATGGGGGCTAAATCTAAAATAGGACAGGCAGTCAGTGAGGAGCGAGAGAAGTGCGGTTTGAGCGGAAAGGATTCTTAAAGTTGGCAAAGGAAAGCAGTTGTAAAACTGTGGTTGATCACTCACTGCCGCAGTGAGAGGGATGTACCATAAAGCTTGATTAACCCACATATAATTAGAGCTTATTTAACATGTTGGAATACACAGGACTACGCCTCTATAACAGTTTTAAATGTGTTTATTTTTTCTCTTTGAGCAATGTCTGAGACTCACATTTTGGGAGAGAATCAGTTATTTATAGCTTTTACAAATTGATTTTCTGAGGTTTCAGGAAGCAAAACACCCACAATGTTCGCAATCTTTTTGACCTGATAAGTATCAACAAAATCCCCCCCAGTATCCACAAACAACATAAGCATCATCATCACCATTATCATCATCACCACCAAGTTTCAACTTAATGTTTAAAACAACAGTTTCTCTCAGGGCAGCAGGTTGGGGAATTTCCCCCTCGGCTTGAGTCAGGAGCAGCTGCTAGCACAACCAAACACATACAGGCCCTGACAAGACGATGTGAGGTGGATTTTTGCATGTGTTTGTGTGGATAAGTGGTCACCCTAAGGTGAGAATATTTCCAGAACCACTCATTTGTAACACTCATTCTGTAGGAACGTGGCTGTAGACCAACAAAAACACATTTGTTTGCTGACATAACATCAACACAACACAGAAGACAGGAGAAAAGGAAGTGAAGAAGAAATAAAGTAACTATAAAAAGAACTATAAATAACTATACACTGTAAAAAAGGAGAAAATCACAGTTTTTAAGTAACCATTATAGTGGTCAGTATTTGCTCTAGTTGGGCTCTTGACACTTACATTTTTAACTTTAGATTTTTTTTTGGCTACATGACTGTGTTAAAACAGCCAGACAAGCCAAGAGCACAAGTCATCAGGTGGTGATGATTATGTTTTCACATAATCATTTTTTTGACCTGAATCATTAAACTCATTTAGAGTTTAATCTCTAAGTTACATTTTTTTTCTTGCAAACGTAACTCAGAGATTAGACTCTAAACAAATTCAGTGACTGAAGTCAAATAAAGATTATCTTGAATAATTAATGTCAGCCTTGTGATTCCACAACAAAAGAATTTCTTATAAGCTGTTGTGATAAAAAAAAAACTTTCTGAAAAAGTCTCTTTGTTTAGGTGCACACAGACATCAAGAACCAGCGTATGAATCTCAACAACGGTGACAAACAGCATATTCAGATAAACAGATCAACATGAACATCACAAAACAAGCTACTAAAAAGTCACATAAAAACAACAAAAACAAAAGAAAATAGTAAGAATAAAAGAAATTACAAAGACAATTTAGCTCATAATTTATTCATGCCGCAATGCATGATGGGAGCCATGGATGAGTTCTGATTGGCTACAACATGCTCTTTAATTGATACAGTATGTTGGCTCAATTTACTGCAAGTTATTTCAACAACTACATATAAGTTGAGTGAACTTAACACCTAGTGTTTGCTAAACTTTAAGTCAATGCAACAAAATGACTTGACTAAGTCAAGTTGTGTCAACAAATCATTTTTTACAGTGTAGGCACATTTATAAGCACAGTTATAATTTTTTCAGGTTTCTTTGATGAATAGAAAGTTCAGAAGAACAGCATTTATCTGAAATAGAAAAAATAAAAAATAAAAATTATACAGACTTCAAGCTTTTGAATGGTATATTTCAGATTTTTTTTTTTAATTTCAGATAAATGCTGATCTTTGAATCTTTCTATTCATCAGATAATCCTCAAAAAACTCAACTGTTTTAAATATTGATAATAATAATAATGAATGTTTCTTGAACAGCAAATCAGCATATTAGATTGATTTCTAAAGGATCAAAACATTTTAAATAGTAAACATATTTCAAAATGTAACTGTTTTGCTGTACTTTGGATCAAATAAATGCAGGTTTTGTGAGCAGAAGAGAAAAAAAAACATTAAAAATATTACTGTTCAAAAGCTTATTACTGGTATTATTTAAAATAAATAAGTAAAATATTATATAAAAATACATAAAATATTATATATATATATATATATATATATATTATATAAACAATATATAAAAAAATCCCAAGATTTTCAGAAATTCATCTAGGCCCAGAGAGCATAAAGGCCATTTCAACATTTGACAACTGTGACAGCATGATAACAGTCATAACAAATCAGGTAAATTCCTGGTTTTCCACATGCAACACATTTTCATGAACCTCCCACATCCTGCCAGACACATTTGCAGGAGTCTCCAAGTCATTTCCTGTAAGTGACAATCCACTTAATACAAAAAAAAAAAAAAAAACAGGACCACGTAATCCACTGAGGGTGACATTAACATTGTTGAAAACTGAATAATCATTTCCAGGCCCTAATTTCATAAAAACAAAAAAAATCTGTTAAATGCTTGAAATAAAAAAAACCCCAAAAACAAATATAAAGAGACAGTGGCACATTTTGGGTCAGTCATAATTAAGGCCATGATGACGTTTTATGTCAAAGTACTCCAGAATTAATTCAAACACATTAAATTTGACCACTGAAATAGGTTGTTTACACCTCAGGTGGGTCAGGATTCAAAGGTGGCTACAATCAACTAAATTACACTGTCTAAAAGTCTGTTTGGATTAATTGGCCTATTAAATGTATTTATTCATTTTATTTATTTATTTTTTATAACAAGCATGCATGAATATACCTGTAGAGGGCACTGTGTATCTCTGTATAATGTTCTGGACAAATCATTACCACACAAACCATTGTATATGAACAAGCCAACAACAATCTCTTTCAAACGTAAACTACGAGTAAAATGTACAACTTAGTTTGTTTTCAAAAAGCAAATTTATACAGTTGACCAAGTAAAATAATCATCAATCTCTGCCATCTGTTTCCAGATTTCAGATGTCAGTTCACTCACAGCTCACACAGCTGACATGATAGAGACACACAGCCAGTCAGAATGCAAAACATATGAATACATTCTTCTAAATACATCCGGATTCATACATTAACATGCATGTTTGTATGTGGATGAGTATGAGAGTGTGAGGGTGCCAACGGATGCTGAGGTGCTAGAATTCCCTGGAGAAGTGCTTCATTAAACCAACAGCTGTGACCTCAGTGCCCTCTATGTGTGATACACTGATAGCAGAAGCTGTACTGTAAGTGAGTTTATTTAGTGCTTGTTATTATTCATTTGTGTTAAATGAATGCTTCTGAAGATTTCCTTTTGGTAAGATGGTTAAACTGCGCTAGATTGTTTTTCAAACTTTATGTGTGTGTGCTTGTGCTTGCTTAATCAATTTAATTACAGAATTAATTTAATGTTCTCCTTTTATACTTCATACCTCATAGCAATTTATAGATCGGCTTGATTGCTGGTCTCTCTGCTCCACTGTTTCTGTCTGCTCGGGCCTTTTAAGCCTGGTGTATGCTCCATAAATATTGCACTGTACTATTGATCTGCTCTGTTGACAACCTGGCTCTTAACATCTCTGTTAGCTCATAATTTTACATGGTGCTTCTTTGACAATCTTAGAAGCACAAGGGCCAAAGGGCCTCTTTTTTATCAGATGTTATCTTGAAAAACTGTAGGCCGACATTTGTTCAAAAAAATCCATACTAAAGAGAGTCTAGAGTTTTGAATGTTTTTTTTCTTTTCAGATATTCACTCCAACATAAAACAACAGACGATTTTTCAATATAAACTTTTTCAAGTACTAACTACACCTATACTTCAAAGTAGGGCTTATGTGAAATCCAGGAGGATATATTTCTCTTTCTGATGCTTTAAAAGCAGCCAGAAGTGCGTTTGTAGAACATTTAGTTTTCAGCATCATTGAATTGGTTCTGATGTTGGGATGTTTATTCAAGCCTAAGCCAGAATAAATTACTGGAGCTTCAGCCTGAAATACTTTTACCTCATTCATCCCTGCTGACCCTATTGAGTTAGATTAGAGTGAAAAAAATGGCTGGTGCTCATGTGTGTCGTTTCTTGTTCTCTTATGCCTTACTGGAGGCCATTTAAGATTAGACTGCAGTCCTTAATTAGAAAAACACAGGGAAGATAGTCTGAAAACCTTCTGTCTGTTCTGGTGTAGAGAAGAGTAAGTACTACATCAGCCACAGGAGAGTACAGGTAAATAAAGACTAAAAATATAATAGGTTATAAGCAATGCTGAAGCAGAAATTTCTGCCTAATAGCTGTTGACATTATGACATGAATTCATGAATGTTCTCTCATTAACTCATTACAATATCCGGAGGCTATAAACATGCAATCGTTTTGCTTCAAACATTACATATTCTGACAAGTCATCCTGCCTTAATGATTCACATTAAATAGAATAACATTTCATTGAGGGTCAGGTCATCTGTTCATTCTAATCTGTATTTAATGAAGAGCTGAATGTGAAACATACAGTATACTGGTCATGACTAATGACCATGTCTTTGAAAACCCATGACTACATCAGTTAGAATCATGTTACAGATGTAAGTGAGTGTGTTTGGCTATTTTCAAAAAAATCTATAGACTCAAATTTCGCCCTTCTTGCATATAGCTTCAGTGTATAACACTGATATCATCAGTGTGGAACCTAAGACGACTTCCTTTCCATACATTACACTGATGTCATGGGTCTTGTGACCAGTGTTAATTTCGTCAGCGAAGACGACGTAAATTCCGTTAATGAACATTTTTTTCTGTGACGAAGACGAAACGTTGAGGAGCTATAACTAATATCTGATGATATAAAGTATGACGAAACTCCGCCTCTTCGTTAACAAGACGAGACGGGACGAGAATGTTATTTGAGGACTACCAAAACCTGAACTTGCCATCTGAAACAATGGCCTCAGCACCTGAAGGGTTAGAGATAGAATCACCAGATGTCCCGTTTTCCCCGGTAGTCAAAATTCACTGTCGATTAACTTAAAGCTAGTGAAGGCGGGAAGTGCTCTCTCTCTCGCGCGCAGGCTTCACTTCTTCTTTTCTCAGACAGCGAGCGATCAGTTCTCAGTGCTCAAATGCACACACAATAGTCCAAATGTGAGTATCTCACGTAAATTATGTAAGTTACGGCTTAAGTGAACGTAAACAGGTGGGTAAAAACTGAATGTGTCAGTATTACATGCATGCCTTCTGTCTTAAAGGGACAGCATTCCTAATTAAATACCTATCTGCCATTAATGTTAGCCTACATGTTAATTAAACTTACTGTATCTGAAAAATGAGTTTAATTTTTATCTCTAACGTATTTGTCTTATTGTGCCTCTTTTTCAAAAAGTATATATATATATATAAATATATATATAATAAGTAAAAGTACAAGTACAATAATAAGTACTCTTTTTTCCATACTGTTAAAGGAATAGTTCACCCAAAAAATAAAAATAAATAAATAAATAAATTGTCATAATTTATTCAAGTTTTCCCAAATTCAATCCTTGATTCAGATTGATCATAAGCTTTGATTTGGTCTAAAGAATTAAGGGTTATTTTTGTCTGAAGACTAAAATAGCTACCAAAATAAATGTTGGTAACTGCAGTTTGACAAAGTAATGACTAAAAGTTGACAAAAATGCAATGACTCTAAAACTATGGAAGACTATGAAAGACTCAAATGACTAAAATGTGACTAAGACTATTAAACATTTTAGTCTCAAGATAAAGACTAAAACTAAATCAATAATACCTGTCAAAATTGACACTGCTTGTCACTGATTCCCACGCATTCATATGGTTAATCTACTTTTAAACACATTATGAAAGCAATCAACTTTGTTGACTTGTTCTTTTTAAGTATGTCGAATGGAAAAAGGTAAAAGGAAATGTGCAGCAAAAGAAAGATAATTATTTTAGATTTTGATTATGTGATAATATTATAAACTAACTACTTAATTGTAGAATTTAATAGAATACTTACATTAGTAACAAGACCGATAGATAGATAGATAGATAGATAGATAGATAGATAGCCACAGAAATGTAATGTAAATATGAACCCTGAATGCTCTGTGTGAATGAATGGCAAAGACGCGCGGCTTGTTTACTACACACATACTGAAGCGTGTGTGACGCTCGCTGTTTTCTCCGCCTCCTCAATATATGAGTACATAAACACATGAACATAATTTCTAGAACTGCTCTGAGTCACTTCATGAGCATTTTACCGTTTCTTGTGAGAAAAAACTAAACTACCATCAAACCATATACAAACATAAACTTAAAAATCTTTACAGCAACCCATCAAAATAAAAGTTCGGTTCAACTTGAAGAAACTGTGACACACATATATTGCATAATGTAATGAAAAAAATGTTTTACCAGAATTTATTTACCATAAAAAAAAAAGAAATATATTTTTAAATATAAAATCTATCATTTATTATTTATTACCATTAAAACAGAATCCAAAAAATTACTGGAAAACACAAAAATAAAATTGAATTTGAGGGAAAAATAAGTATTTTAAAGGGCTTTTGCTGTTAAGTTTTAGTGAGTTTTAAGATTTCTATAAATTAGACATGCTTCTTTATTATTAAAATTCAATTTAACCATTAAAACAGAGTCTGAATATTCTCCATTGATCCATATTCACTCCACTCACCAATATGCAACTATAAAACTATAAACTATAATGCTTGGTTTCACAAACATGGCTTAAACCTAGTCCCAGACTAAAATGCAAGTTTGAGCTGTCTTAACCGAAAGATCTTAAAATATGTCAGTGCTATTGATTTGTATCAAGATGCATTAAAAAAAATACTGAATTGTCCTCACTGAACTAAGGCCTAAACCTGGCTTAATCTAAGTCCTGTCTGTGAAACCAGGCCTGTTTTAAAATCAAACTTACTTGCTAACAAATGGAAGTCATATTTTTTGATGGGGGGAAAAATCTATAATTATTGCTTTTCTACTTTTGGCAGAAAAGAAATGCAAGATTATCAATACAATTTTGGCCTGGTTTCACAGACAGGGCTTAGACTAAACCAGGATTACGCCATAGTTCAATTAGGACATTTAAGTATTTTTATTTTTTTTTTGAAACAGATGTGCATCTTGAGACAAAACAAAGCCACTGATATTTTTTAAGATAAGTCACTGCAAGTTTCTTTCATTTGAAACAGCTCAGACTTATATTTTAGTCTGAGACTAGGTTTAAACCCTATCTGTGAAACCAAGGGTTTAGGTCCCACTTTATATTAGGTGGCCTTTAACTACTACAGTGCTTACATAAAAAGTACAATGTACTCACTGTGTGAGTATTGTATTGCAAAAGACTTTTTCTGCTACTGAGGTGGGATACAAGTAAGGTTAGGGACAGGTTTGACGGTATGGGTAGGTTAAAGGTGAGGTAAGGTGTAATTAGAAATGTAATTAGAGAAATTAATTACAGATGTAATTACATGCAGGTATTTTGAAAACTATAAGTACAATGTAAAAACATGTATGTACACAATAAGTGCATTGTATAAAATGATTCATTTAAATGTAAGTACATAAAAGTTAAGGTCACCTAATATAAAATAGGACCCAATTTTTTTAAACAATTATAAAACAGCAGGATGTAGTGACAAAGAATAGCTTTTAACTACCTTTTTCGAAGTCCTTCCTTCATTATTACCATTTTATTCCCATCATATATGTATTATGTGCTTGCAAAAAGAAATGAATGAGTCATGCCAAAAAAAATCTGCCACTTAGGAATCCCTTCATCCCACATATTTCTATGTAACACTTAAACAACATTCACTCACTGTCATCTTAACAATACCCAATTGCTTCATATATAATTCTGTAGAAATCTTGTTAACACAGAGAATGTTAGAATAAAGAGGGGCAATTATAACACAATAGTCAGTGATTGTGGTGACAATTCTCTTTAACCACAAAGCACACATCCATGATGAACTGATTAAAGCTCAGGTTTGGAGAGCAGGTGCACTGAGAGCACAGGGATCTTTGTTTTTTTAACAAACCATGTTCACAGCTTTTCATGTTTCCTACCTCTCAAGGCTGCTGTTTATGCTGCCATGCTCTAAAAACAGCTTTTCCCAATAGACTCTTTGGTCTCTGACACCATAGAAATACATCCAGCTCATTCATTTTACCATGTGGTTTACTTTCAGTTTACATGCTAGGCCTGTTGTCAAGAGGTGTGTCTTTTCAAGGTGAAACCTGTTAAGCCAGTTTGTTGAGCCCTCCAACAGGTGTATTTTTAAAGGACGGATATAAAAAACAAAAGGGATAATTACAACTCCAGGAGACGTACAAATACACTTACAGCAGCAGTACAAATTCAGACTTAAAGTGTCATTTCAGGAAATGACAATCCGGAACTTCACCATCGAGTATGACGCCATAAATGATTGCAACACTTTCAGCAATGGGGATACTTTGTCAGGCAGGGTTATCGTGGAGGTTTCAAAGGAAACCAAAATCAAGGCTCTCACTGTCAAGGCGAAAGGCAAGGCTAATGTGTCATGGACTGAGACGCAAGGGGAAGACAGTGTGACGTATTGGGATAACGAAAAGTATTTCTCACAAACTCAATCTGTTTTACCGGAGGATAACGCAAATGGTAATATCTGATGTGACAGATGCTGTTATAAACATTATTTTGTTCAAAACAATCTTTATATTTAATGCCATGTAGTGTAGTGTAATACTGGACAACATTATGATTATGTAATGTGGCCTATGTATGTTATTTGTAGGTAAACTGTTTTTCAAGTTTTGGGTCAGTAAGATTTTTTTTTTTAAGAATAATACTTTAATTCAGCAAGGACACATTAAATTGATCAAAAGTGAGATTAAAGACACTTACAATATTAAAAAACTATAATATTTTTTTAAATGTATTTAAATGCTGTTTATTTACTTTCTATTTATCAAATAATAGTGAAAAAATTTATCATGGTTTCCACAAAAATTATTTGGCAGCACAACTATTTTCAACATTGATAATAATAATAAGAAATGTTTCTTTAAGCACAAAATCAGATCATAATCATCTTTGGCAATGAAAGCTTATTAGAATGAATTATGAAGGATCATGTGAGTAATGGCTGTGAAAAGTTCGAATAGGAATACACTGCATTATAAATTGTAGTAAAATAGAAAACAGTTTTTTTTTTCAAATTGTAGTAATATTTCACGGTATTACTGTTTTTACTGTATTTTCGATCTAACAAATGCAGTGTTGGTGAGCATAAGAGCTTCTTTCAGAAACATTTGTAAAATTTTACCAACCACAAACTGTTTGTACATAAAACATATGTATATATAATATGTCTGTATTTTTTTGCAGTAGGCTCTGTTACTCTTGTGGCTGGTAGACATGTCTTCCCTTTTGCCTTTCAGCTTCCTTACCAGTAAGTCATCACTTTCTTGTCTTGCAGGCATTGAGTCTGGTAGATATATGTGACTTATAGACAGACAGTATATACTTTATTGATTCCTGAGAGAAAATCGATCTTCCTTTGAAGCAGTCTCAGTTACTTTTTGCAATGTAGCCAATACTTCAATGTGCTACATCCTGTATGTTGGAATATTGATCCATCATATGATGCAAGTTTTTCTCTCTGAAGATTGTCAGTCATTCATACAAAATCTCTTTCTCGCAGGGGCCTGCCTTCATCTTTTAAAGGTGCTCATGGTAAAATCCACTACCGACTTTTGGCCAAGTTGAACAGGTCTATGCGTGGAGCAAGCAAAGCCGAAGCAAAGTTCACCTTCGTTGCCAAAGCTGATTATGATCGGTCAACACTGCTGGTATGATGATAACTATTATCCGTTACACCAGAAAAAATATTCAAAGCCTCAGTGAAATACTTAACATCAATAATAACAATAGAACTCAATGATGATTTATGGATGTTAAGTAACACTAAACTTTTATCCTCTGCAGGAAACTCAACACGGCAGTAAAGACAAGAATGTCATATTTTTTGCCTCTGGAAATATTTCTATGAATATTTTCTTGCCAAAGACAGGCTATCAGCAAGGTAACCCAAGCATTATACCTGACATTTTGGTAAATCAAATTACATTTGAAAATCAATTGCTTTGATTCATTTGACAAGCTGTAATACAGTGTTAGTTTTGATGGCAAATTTTGATTTAATTTTAATCATATTTTAGTCATCAGAATTGTTTTAGTCTAGTTTTAGTTGTCTAAATCTCATAAGATTTTAGTCGACTAAATCTACAGTAGTTTCATTTGGCTAAAATCTAATGAGTTTAGTCACAGTGTAATGCATTTATTAAGCATTTCTCTAAAATTACCATAGGTTATTACCAAGGTTAATACCAAGATAGACACTGATTTAACTGCTGCGACACGCAACATGCCTTTATATTAAAATTAAATGAAACCACTCTTCATAAAGAGACAAGAAAATGGTCTTCTTTTTAATGAAATGCCAATGGTTATATAGGCCAGCTATGCATTCTTTATAACTTGTTTACCACATACTTCATTCTTTCAAGCAGACATATTCATTTAGATAATAAATTTAGATTACTCTTTATTATGGCTATTAAAGTGATTCAGTCAAGAGCAGTGGGTGACTTTCTGTCTTTCGTTTGTTGCTTAATTAACATCAGTGCCACAGACAATAGCAACTAAATTAGGCTGCTGTCCCTTTAAAACCGAATATTGATACACGTGTGATTTTCTCCCTACTGTTTATTGTCCGTTTTGACAAGAATGAATTGCAAATTTTACAATTCGTGAAGGATGAACGAAAAAAAAAAACACAGAATGATGTAGAATTGTCAGTTTCAACGAGTATTCACGTAAGACCTAACTGAGTGTGTTTACATGAATACGCGTCGAAACGGACTATTCTACATCATTTTGTGTGTTTATTTTTTTACAGTGGTGTATAAAGTACCTGGAAGTCGTACTTAAAGGGGTCATCGGATGCTAAGTTCACTTTTTCATGTTGTTTGAACATTAGTGTGTGTTGGCAGTGTATGTACAAATCTACCCTATAATGATAAAAATCCATGCAGTGGTTTTTAATTAATCTGTAAAAATAATATCCCCTTTTTCAAATCGAGCCGTTCTCAGATGCCTGTCGGTGTGGCGTCACACCCACAGAGGCCGCTCCCACAATAGTTGATTGACATGAGCTCTTACCTTAGACCAGCTGTCACAGTCCAGTAACTTTCCATGTTTTGATGCCAGAGCAGGGATGTAAATTAGACAAGAATATCTCCGATTGAGGTGTTGTGTTGCTGGATGTAATAATGAACATAGTGGTCATCATTTACTCCTGACATCTGAGCCACTGAAGATGCAGTAGATTACGTTTGTTTGTGAAGGGAATGCGCCTCCCGATCTACATATATCCGTCTATGTTCGCGCAAATCATTCGTGATCCAGCTTCACTTACAGCATAAGTGAGTATAAGCGTTTTTTTTATGACTCTTTGCGATCGCCTTTCCTTATAAGGTGGTAGTTAGGAAGTTTAGCGGCTAAACGTGGCTAAATGCGGCTAATGCAAACAAGACCGTCTTTCCACAGAGAGAAGAGAGGGGCGGGGTGAACAGAGCTCATTTGCATTTAAAGGAACAACCCCTTAGAATGAGATGATTTTTGCAGAGCTGATTTTGGCAAGGTAAAAAGTGTATTGTTTTACAAAACCATTGAGAATTTTTAATCAAAGTATATTAGAGACTTTTCATTAAGACCCTAAAGAATCATATCAGCTTGTGGAAAATGGGCATCCGATGACTCCTTTAAATAAAAGTACAGATATCTTACCAGAAAATGACTTTGGTAGAAGTTGAAGTCACCGTTTAGAATATTACTTGAGTAAAACCGCCAGTAGGTGGCAGCAAGTGACTGTTAATGAGTGATTCATTGAGATTCAGCTGATTCATTCAAACTGCTGATTCATTCAAGAACAAAGCATTTGACTCTGTTAAAGGAGACGTCCACTTCCAGAACAATAACTTACAGATAATGTACTCACCTCCTTGTCATCCAAGATGTTCATGTTTTTCTTTCTCCAGTCATAAAGAAATTTTTCTCCAGATAATGGACTGATATGGTGCCCCGATTTTGAACTTCCAAAATGCAGTTTAAATGCGGCTTAAAATGATCCCAAATGCGGTTGTAAATGATCCCAGCCGAAGAATAAGGGTCTTATATAATGAAACGATCGGTTATTTTCATAAAAATAATGCAATTTATGTAATTTTTAATGCCAAGCCGTCTTGTCTTACTCTGCCTGACCTGTTTTTTTCCGGTTCATGACAGTTAGGGTATGTCGAAAAAATCCCATCTCATGTTCTCCCTCAACTTCAAAATCACTCCAATATCACTGTTTACTTTGCAAAGACTGTGTCGGTACTTCTGCAGTGATGTAGGATGATTTTGAAATGATTTTTGAAGTTGAGGGAGAAAATACGATGGGAGTTTTTCGACATACCCTAACTGCCTTGAACCAGAATACACAGAGTGCAGGCAGAGCAAGACAAGACAAGCGTTGGAGATTAAAAAGTATTTAAATTGGCATTTTTTTAAAATGAAAATAACAGATTGTTTCGCTAGATAGGACCCTTTTTCCTCGGCTGGGATTGTTTGAAGCCGCATTTAAACTTTATTTTGGAAGTTCAAACTCGGGGCACCATCTCAGTCCATTAAATGGAGAAAAGTCCTGTAATGTTTTTCTTAAAAAACATAATTTCTTTACGACTGAAGAAAGAAAGACAGAAATATCTTGGATTACAAGGGGGTGAGTACATTATCTGTAAATTATTGTTCTGGAAGTGGACTTCTCCTTTAATGAGTGAATCACTGAATCATTTTTATCAACCGATTCGTTCAAAAAGCAGATTCACTCAATAAGTAAACACCGTCCATTGCTCAGAGATGCAAAACAGTGCTGTGATCTTTGTTTGGAACTATTTTCGTTGGCAAAATTGAGCAAAAACAAGCAATATTATTTCTAAAGTCACTTATTATTGCTTTACTGAACTTCTATAAAATGATTATTAATTGAGTCATGCTGTAGAACAATGGTACTCTTTGTGTGATATACATTAAGTTAACTATATTAAATTATATGAATATAAAAAGCATACAGAAGCATTTTTGCCATCTACAATTTAGATTGCCTGGAATTTTGAGTTTTAATAGACTAATAAATCAACGTGCATGCACCCTCTGTGTGATTTAGTGATATAGCCTACTTGATAATGTCAGATCGCACATTATTACAACAACACTTGTCATATTATCGCAGAACACATACTGTATATGGTACATAAGTATTATTACTTCGTTACATTAGACCACTGGTTTTTCATGTGTTCATGCGACGCGAAAGACTGCTTGTGTTGTGTGAGAGGCGCTGCTTCGATGTCTGCGCTCAGAAAACCGGATCGAATTGAGTTCTTTTGCGTCGTCAAATGTATCAATATGTCTGCTCTTCTCTTACTCCAAGTTACTGACATTTTTTTACGTTTTATGAGACGTGCAGCAAATGTATGCCAGCTTATGATGTACGCCGGTTCAATAGGCTATGATACAGTTCAAATGTTCACATATAACCATGCAGCAGATTCAGTCTTAATGAATCTCTTCCCAAATCGTCCCCCCCTAACATTTTCATCTCGTTTTTATTAGTTGACGAAAATGTCAATATTTTGGTCATATATTTTGTCAGTCAAAATAAGTTTTTGTTTTGTTACCATCTCATTTTCGTCAGTAAAAGTATGCCTTGACAAAAACTCTAATACAATATTTATATCTCAAACAGGTGAAGGGCTAGTCGTCAACGGTGAGATTGTAAACAGCTCAACTCGAAAAATTGTGCCCAAGTATATTATCTACCAGAAGCAAAGCTTTTTTGCTGGAGGCGAGAGAGCTGTTTATACCACACAGATACTGAAGGAAAAGGGAGAGCCTTTAGTGTCCTCCACCAGACAGAATCTGTCGAAAGTATTAGTCCTTCCCACAGAAATCAGCACCACCATCCAGAACTGCCGAATCCTCAAAGTAGAGTATAGACTGAAGGTAGGTACCCGAAAACAAGAGAGGCCTCTAGCAGGTTTCCAAAAGAGTTTGATGTACTTTGTATTCAAGGAATGTTGCTGATTTTTTTTTTTTTTTTAGTCTGCTTTTGTGTTTGCATGAAACAAAGGAATGTAAATAAAAGACGATGTCACTCAAGCAAGTGTTTGAGTACATGTTACTTCAAATAAAAAACGGTCATGAATAAATAATGCATTTTTTTTTTCACTGTTCAGATTCTGTGTAGGTTTCTGTCTTGAAATCATCTACAGTATAGCTTGTTCTTTCTGTTGCAGGTTATTTTGGATGTATCTTTTACTAAAAACCCTGTAATTAAGCTCCCGTTGATCGTACTGCCTCAATATGATGGGACCTCATCAAAAGCGTTGGAGGCAGGACTACACCAAGACCTGGCCAAAATGATTTTTTTTTAATTAATCAGCAATAAGCACTAGTTTTGTTTGCACTTTTGTTTTACACTTAGTGTATCAAATGCTATAAACAATAATTTATTTTCAAGAATATGAAAGGATGAACAAAATAAGCAAAAATGAGCCTTTTTTAAAGGGATAGTTCATCCAAAAATTTAAATTCTGTTTTTATTTACTTACCCTCATGTTGTTCCAAACCTGTATGGCTGGCTTCTTTCTGTGAAAAACAAAAAGAAGATTTTAAAAAATGATATGTTCTACAGGATAAAGAAAGTCTCACTGAGAGAAGATGTGAGAAAAGTCCCTTTCCACCTATTCCTTCCATTCACTTCCCCTCACCCATCTCCTCTCACTCAGCTCACTTAGAATGCTCAATAGCATAATATAATGTTCTACATGAATACAAGTGATATCCATAGTCATGTTTGGTATCATTTGAACTGTCACTGTGTGTCTGGTGCAATGGTCTCATTCTCACAAGAAGTAAACTAAAAGGTAAACAGATCCTAAGAGTTCAGAGATATTTTGCTCACTGTTTTTTAATGCAAATGACCACCTGTCCCCAAAAGGTGCAAACAATCAAGTCTAGGACTTGATCAATGCAAATTCAAATTGTTAGTTCCTGTCTCCATTTTGGGAGTCTGAAGTACTGCTAATAAATTGTTACATTTGGGTAAGTACATACTAGATCTCAGATTAGATGAAGCATGGGGCACATCAAGTGAGATTCTAGATTTCTGCTTGACTTTAGTTAAGTTGTTATGCAGTTGCATTATGGGGGGCTAGACAAAATACTATTGGAGTACTAGCATGGTTCGGGCATATTTCATAGTACTAGCCATAACCTCTAGTTATTGCCTCAGCTGTATTCAAGTTGTTATGTAGTTAGATTAACTATAGAGGCCTAGATAAAAACACTATTGAAATATTAGCACACTTCATAGTGCTAGCCATAACCTCTGATTATTGTCTAAGCTTTGTTTAAGTTTATATATATATTTAGACTAACTATAGGGGGCTAGATAAAACACGACTGAAGAATTAGCATACTTCAAAGTGCTAGTCATAACCTCTGATTTTTCAGAATCAGAATCAGAAAGAGCTTTATTGTCAAGTGTGCTTACACACACAAGGAATTTGTCTTGATGACAGAAGCTTCCAGTGCACAGACAGGATCACAAGTGACAAGACACAGATAACAAATAAACAAGTGATTAGAATAAATATGTGAAAGACAATACACAATAGACAATATAATACAAGTACAGATGTTTTATATACAAATTATACAAGGGAATTGAATGTATGGAAGATTTGTTAAAGCGATAGCATATGTATAATAAATATAGGTATGGATAGCGGTATTGCACATTTTATTGCACAGTGGGGGGAACAT
This sequence comes from Labeo catla, assembly GCA_012976165.1. Classification (NCBI taxonomy): domain Eukaryota; kingdom Metazoa; phylum Chordata; class Actinopteri; order Cypriniformes; family Cyprinidae; genus Labeo; species Labeo catla. Next base: position 135,786 of record VONZ01001271.1, on the reverse strand, counting down.
TTAACATTTTTGTTTGAGCTTTAACTAAGCTGTTAGTTACTAGGTGACTATAGGGGGCTAAACAGAACCACTATTTAAAAAATGACAAGCATGAGGCGGTCTATGAAATAGTTAGCCATAACCTCTTACTAATGATTAGACTGGAGGGTTTGTGATCGTGGGGCCCATGTAAATCGGCTGACGTGAGGCACCCTGAGCGACATAGATTCCTAATGAATGAGTAAATATAAAGTAAAGGGTTCAATAGAATAAGCAAATGTGAGAATAATAACAATTACAAATGGAGAAACAACCAAGATAGGATGATAAAATGGAGTCACATTGAATTTAACTTCAATTAAATAACTTTGCGCACTAGAAAGACCCAACACGCAAGAAAAGCAAGATACCTCCATTGGGCCAAGTGCGTGGCCCTTACACATTCATACGTAAAATACATATATATTATTTGCACAAATATACCAAATGCTTCCGTCCATACAAAAAGTGTACAATAAAGAAAAAATAAATAAATAAAACATAAATGCATGTAACCCTGAGAGTGTAATGGTCTCTGTTGTTGGCTATAATATCTATGTAACCTCGTTTGTTATTAGATCAGCTCAGTTAATTCAACAAAAGGGGAGAGTATGTCATGTTCCTTTTACAAAGCGAGCATGTGAAGAGAAATGGAACATCAGAATGGCATTTACCGTGACACTTAAGCCCTCACTCCGACATAAATACAGAGAAAGACTCTGCCTGTCAACCTGGAGGCCATTGAGCTCCGGCGGATATCTTCAACACAGCAACCTTTCTGCACCAGTATCCTACTGTTCTTTGCAGTGTGTACTAACTCACAGTTTCTCAATTCAGTGCTCAACAGACACTTTAGTGTAGAGTGAAGGATGTGGAATCAATATTACAGCTAATCTGTGACCTCTGACCCCCCAGCAAAAGATGAAATACCGAACGTCTGAGCTTTGTAAATGGAGGACACTGAATTTATCGGTTCCATCGGAAGAGCGCTTTGATATATTTGAGCAAAGTTTAAAAAACAACAGTTCTTTGGAAATTCTTGTGACATCCATGTAAAGGTCACATGGACTGTTTTAACAATGACCTTACTACCTTTCTGGGCCTTGAATGTGTCAGGTGCGTTGCTGTCTCTGCAGGGTCAGAAAGCTTTCGGATTTTATCCAAATGATCTTAATTTGTGTTTCAAAGATGAATGAAGGTCTTATAGGTTTGGAATGACATGAAGGTGAGTAATTAATGAGAGAATTTTCATTTTTGGGTGAACTAACCTTTTAACTGGAAAGTGATTTTACTGAGAATGATCAGCAGCCAACCTTACATGACAGAGATTGGATGAGTTTAGTATTCGCCTCCCCCTGCTGGAAAGCAACCGCTGTTACTTCTAGCTTATATGACTTGACAGTTTAATAGTATCTGTTCTCTGGTGCTCGCCATGTAATTGTAGTAATTCACTTATTGAGTAGAAATCTTTAACTGCTGTGTGTGTAGGCTTGTCCCGTCAGTAAATAATGTCACAACATTAAAGCTCACTGGAGACTGAACATAGGCAGTTTATTGAAAACCATTGTTCCAATATAATTACAGGAGATGTGAGGCTGATATCTTTTCTATGAGAACATAAACAAATAGGTTAATTGGGGCAGCATAATTGAATCATTGCATTTGTTTAGCTTAACTAGATGACCTTTAATTAATCTTTAACATTATAGCAACAGTGATGACATTTACAGTATGTTCTCCTATGTGAAGCAGTCGCAAATTAATATGAGTTATTGAATGGCTAATCCTATGTTGCAGTTTCCCAGGGAATACCTTTAATTAATTAACCGATACACTGCTAAATAAACAACAACTGATTAGCTGGAATGTCACACAGTAGAGTGTAAAAAAAAATAAGATGTCATGATGAATTTTTCACAGAAGACAGCATGGTGATTTTATAGTTGGCCTACAGCATGTTGCTTATTTTAATGTCAAAGAGGCATTGTTTCTCAATTCTAAGAATGCAAATTGACTTGCCAGGATACCTTAAAAGAACAAACATGGAAGGACATGAAGACACAGAATGCATCTTTGTGAGAATAATAGGACAAATAAATAAATATGCATATTTAATGTTACTCATGCTTTTTCAAGATTCTTTTTAATATGCCGGTAAAAAGTATTCCAGGTTTTTAAGTCAGGACAAGAGAATTTAAAAGCTTACAGGTTTCTGTACGCTGTCCACTTGCGATGACTTCTGGGATTTTTGATATCAACAATGCTTCTCAAGTCTGAAATCATTGCATCCTCAGTGTCACGAACACATCCGGGTGCTTTCATGCATCCTCTGTACTTGTGTTCGTGATTATTGGAATTAAAGGATTAGACCACTTCCAGAATAAAAATTTCCTGATAATTTACTCACCCCCATGTCATTCAAGATGTTCATGTCTTTCCACTATTGCTCATCTTGCAGCTGGACATCACACATTACATAGTGACCTTCAAAAGGTCACGTGTGACATAGGCAGAGGTACCAACCCAGTGAAAGTGCAAAGAAAGTCAAACGGCCTTTACATTAAAAAGTATAACAACTCTGTTGGACGATTTTGAAGTTGGAGGACAAAATGAGATGGAGTTATTTACCCTACCCTACCTTTTTGAACCGAAGTATACAGACGAAAAACTAACTGCGTGTGACCTTTCCCGCATGAAGTTGTTGACGCATATCGCAGAGCTAGTGCAAGATGAGCATTTGTGGTTAAAAAGTATATAAATTTGAATTTTAGAAAATGACAAATTGTTTTGCTAGAAAAGACCCTTAGGCCCTGTTTACACTAGTTTTGTTTTGTTTTGTTTTGTTTTAAAATGCCGTTTTAAAATGAAAACAATCCTCATCTACACTGGTGTTTTCACTGCATTTCAGAAACGATCTCCATCCACACAATACAACTGAAAATGCATGTCACATGACCATTCATGCAGGTTCAACCATAGATATGCCCTATTAGATAGATGACGGACGCGTCTACTTGCTTGGAGCGGTCAAATGGGGCATCTACCTATACATATCTATGGGTGCAACAATGAGCATGACGTTATTGTTTACATGGTCGTCAAGGATATGCTGATGAAAGTCTCCGTTTTGGTCCATTTACACTGAGGCTATGTCTACATTAATACATTAGTCTACAAAATGGCGTTCACACTAGCGTTTTCCAAAAGTTTCTCATCCACACTAAAATGTCAGAAAAGCTGAATTTGCTTGACTGTGCATGCCTACGGCCTCGAAAAACTCACTGAGACGATACAGATATGTTTTCATGCAATTCTTCTGGCACAATCATTTTTTTTTAAAGAAAATATCTTACCATTCACCGACGCGTCCAGATTGCGCTCACTGCCAATTGTATGTCTGATCTAAAACGCAACTCATGCTTTGCTGCAAACAGCAATCGCTAGTATATTTTCTATCATCTTTGCAGGACTGTGATATGAAGAGTGTACAAACACATCTGTAGCAATAGTGTGAAAGTAAATAGCACATAACAGGCACAATATGGGTATAAATATAGATATCTATTGGTACAATCTGTGTCACATGACTAAATATGCGTCATTGTTTTTAAAAGCCTCCATTTTCACAATACATTTTCAAATTCACACTATGGTGAGTGTGACTTTGGTGAGTGTTTTCAAAAAGCTCAGTTTTCCTTGACAAAAATGCTGTCTCTGTGTGGACGGAAGAAGAGATGGAGAGAAAAAGACGCGTTTTCAAACGGAAACGTATTAGTGTGAACAAGGCCTGAAACACAACCCCAGAAATTTCCAATTAAAACGGGGTCTGAAGCATTTTTATAAGTCTCCTTTTTCGAGGATTGAAAACACCAGAGTAGTGTAAACAACAGGTGTAACCATAGCAAAGGTTATGTATTTTAAAACGAAAATGCACAAGTGTTAACTTAGCCTTATTCCTCGGCTGTGATCGTAAAGAGGCTTTTGAAACTGCAATTTGGACCTTCAACCCATTGGGTCCCATTAAAATAAATATATGGAGAAAAATCCTGGAATGTTTTCCTTAAAAACCTTCTTTTTGATTAAAGAAAGACATGAACATCTCGGATGACATTGGGGTGAGTAAATTATCAGAAAATTTTTATTCTGGAAGGGAACTAATCCTTTAAAGATCGTCAGTTGATTATGATGCACAACAAGAACACAAGGACACAAGATCGAACATATATTGAGAAACAGCCAAATACTATATTTGGGGTAGTGCTATACTGAAATATACTGTGCTTGGTCACTTTACATGCCTGTCAGATGGTCACATCCTGTTTAAGTGAGTGGCTCTTTGCTAAAATAAGTTGCAATGTGGACTAGATTTATGATATTTATGCTCCAAGGACTGGCTATGCGAGATTAGTGCAATAATATAGAAAAATTGTGACATCTTGGCACCAGATGTGAATGCTATCAGTTGGCTACAAGGCAGGTGAATCATACACCACATGCTGTACACCACAGTCCAGGCCTGATTCTATTACCATTGAGGTTCAGATTAAGCGTATTCTTTACGGATCACAAACTGGAGGAAGAGAAAAAAAGAGAGGTCTGTCGATGTGCGGTCACAGCACATCATTAGGTCCAGCATTTAGCCTGTGTTGGAGCAAATCTCAGTCACAATTTGCACTTACTAATGAGAGCTGCAGCTGATTTAAAGTCAGTGACCAGACTCGAACTGAACGGAACTCATCAGAGACCCATTATAGGTGGCCTATCCACCATTTTTTTCCCTTGTAAGAGTGGGCATGGCCATTTGTAAATTTTATGGGTCTGGCTTCCATTCCATTCTTATTTTGTTGCTTGGTATTGCTAATTGATGCGTCTTACCATGTCATTTTAATGAATATCTTTATTATGAACACATTGGTTTGTAGTGCAAACATTTGTACCGTTTACTGCACGTTGCTATTCCTCTCGTTGTTTCACTATAGCGGCTAATGAACCGGAAGTCTCGGCCATAGGCTTACTTCTGCGCTATAGAAAAAGGTGGATAGGCCATCAAATTAATATGGTTTTATAATAACAGCAACATTTACTACTATAAAATTATATTAAACATACAGCTGAGGTCAAAAGTTTACATACCCCTTTCAGAATAATTAAAGTGTTATTTTACCAAAATAAGAGGGATCATACAAAATGCATGCTATTGTTTATTTAGTACTGACCTGAATAAGATATTTCACATATAAGATGTTAACATATAGTCCACAAGAGAAAATAATAGTTGAATTTATAAAAATGACCCTGTTCAAAAGTTTACATACACTTGATTCTTAATACTGTGTTGTTACCTGAATGATCCACAGCTGTTTTTTTTGTTTTTTTTTTGTGTAGTGATAGTTGTTCATGATTCCCCTGTTTGTCCTGAACAATTAAACTGCTTGCTGTTCATCAGAAAAATCCCTCAGGGCCCACAAATTTTTTGATTTTCCAACATTTGTGTATTTGAACCCTTCCCAATAATGACTGTATGATTTTGAGATCCATCTTTTTACACTGAGGACAACCGAGGCACTCATATGCAACTATTACAGAAGGTTTAAATGCTCACTGATGCTCCAGAAGGAAACACAATGCATTAAGTGCTGGGGGATAAAAACTTTCTGAATTTGAAGATCAGGGTAAAATTAACTTATTTTGTGTAAGTATGTAAGTATCTTCTGTAAAAATACGATATTTTGGAAAAATAAGAAAAATGTAAATCTCCATTCTGTTCAACAACATCTATCACTAAACAAACAAACAAACAGAAAAAAAAACAGCTGTGGATCATTCAGGTAACAACACAGCATTAAGAATCATAAACTTTTGAACTTTTTTATAAATTCAACTATTATTTTCTCTTGTGGACTATATGTAAACATATTTTATGTGAAATATCTCATTCAGGTCAGTACTACATAAACAATAACACATTTTGTATGATCTCACTTATTTTGGTAAATTAATTTATTTTTAATTATTCTAAAAGGGGGGTGCAAATTTTTGACCTCACCTTTACAACATATTATATATTCTTTTTTATTATATCTATCTAATTGTAAAGACCGGAAAAGAAATTAGCTTAAAAATACTAATTACAAAATTATGCATTGCAGGGAATGTTTTTGTGCATAAAAAAGCTTGATTGGTATGATGAGCAGGGAATTATACGATGAACTCCAGATGTTTGAGTATTACTATATAAGGCAATCAATTAAACTCATCTAGATGTGGGATTTGCACAAGCTGCACTTGAAAATTAGATGAATGACACTAATCAGAAAAGCAGATATGAATCAGTGTTAATAAAATCTAAGCTATGGTTGAATGAATGGCAGTGTGAATTAGGAAATAATAACACAGCAATTGAACACCTCATTTTTCTTCTAAATGAAAAAGGATATTTGATAACAAACAACAGTAACCACTAGAGATGCTAGACAGTCCCTATTTATTTCTCATGAAGATGGCAGGCCCATTTCACTTCAGCTATAATTAATTGCATGTGGAAGTTCGGTGTCACACACAACATGCTGGGAATAAAATGGTCCCTAGAATAAAATGGAGCGCTTCCATATTTGTTTGCTACAGGGATCAGGACTGCAATTTTACAGCTTTACATTCAAATATGGGTGCTTTGCATTTTAAGGATTTTTACACATTCTGTAACACGGTTCGTTTGTTCAGACCCCGTCGAATATATGGAATAACTGCATGCTCTTGTAAGCAGAAGAATTTTGCACATATAGTAATTCAGCAAGTCAGGCATGAACAGCTGTTTGTCTGGTTAGAGGGGGAAGGGAATTTGAAGAAAAAGTGAGAAAGTGAGGACCATCTGTTGTCTTTGTGCAGACAGAATAAAATTTCAGCTGTTCCCAATAAATGACTTTAATTTGTTGTGTGCAATGATGCGAATCATAAGTCCTTGAATATTTTTAGGAGTTGCATTCTCAAATTACTAACTAAAATTGTTCTCGCACTCAATCATGATAAATTAAATCTAAAACAGAACAAAATCGGAATATGCATGTAAGGGTCAGAGTAGAAAAGTTTTATGCAATGGTGAAACAACCATACAAGCATTAGGCATATTAATGGTGTCTGAAACTGAACTTTTAATATCTCACAACATCTGTTCTGTTTCGTTTTATCCATTACTCCCTAATTAGCTAGACAGTTTGGGGTTGATGTTGAGCGGAAACCACGCTGTAGCCCTGAACACCGAAACAAAAATGAATTTGTGCTGTCCTCAAAAATCTGCATCCGCGCATCTGTAGTACTTAAAGCAGAAGTTCACTTCAAGAACAAAAATTGACAGATAATTTACTCACCCCCTTGTCATTCAAGATGTTCATGTCCTTCTTTCTTCAGTCGTAAAGAAATTGTGTTTTTTGAGAAAAACATTTCAGGATTTCTGTCCATATAGTGGACTTCCTGCGAATTTGAACTTCCAAAATGCAGTTTAAATGCAGCTTCGAAGGGCTCTAAACGATCCCGCCGAGCAAGGGTCTTATCTAGCAAAACGATCTGCCATTTTCTAAACAAACTGACAATTTATATACTTTTTAACCTCAAATGCTCAGCGCGAACTCTGTATTCCAGTTCAAGACAGCTAGGGTAGGTTGGAAAAACTTCCATCTCATTTTCTCCTCCAACTTCAAAATTGTCCTACATTGTTGCATAATGTGTTTACAAAGTACATGCAAAGAAGATCAAACTGCCTTTACAAAATAAGGTAAAACAGCAATGCAGGACGATTTTGAAGTTGGAGAAGAAATGAGATGGTAGTTTTTCGACCTACCCTAGCTGTCTTGAACTGTAATACAGAGTGTATTTGACGTTAAAAAGTATATAAATTGTAATTTTTTAGAAAATGATCGATCGTTCGCTAGATAAGACCCTTTTTCCTCGGCTGTGATTGTTTAGAGCCCTTTGAAGCCGCATTTAAACTGCATTTTGGAAGTTCAAACTCACAGGCACCACTGTAGTCCACTATATGTAGAGAAATCCTGAAATGTTTTCTTCAAAAACATAATTTCTTTAAATTCTGAAGAAACAAAGACATGAACATCTTGGATGACAAGGGGGTGAGTACATTATCTGTCAGTTTTTGCTCTGGAAGTGAACAACTCCTTTAAGAGATTTTGTTGCTGACAGATCAATGCAGTCATATTCTATTCTTACCTGAACAGGTGGCAGAATCCGTCTAGTGATACCAAGATCAATGGACCATGATGTTATTATTTTATTAGTTAAGAAAAAATTACTTTTTTATGTTTGCCGTGGGACCTCAACAGATACCCTGACAGATATTCCCATATGGCTTTGGGCAAGTTTTTGCAGGTCACATGGCTTGAATTCTCTCACTTTTTGCTGTGGGGACCATTCTTGCATTAGACAGCCTGGTCTCAGCTTTCTGAGGAAAATCCTTGAGAAATATGTGATATCTGAGTAATGCTGATGGCAGGTTCACAGGCTGAGCTGTGTCCAATTCTCTTCTACTTTCTGTTCCAGTATTTTCTCGGTTGGTATTTGATGTTTGGAATGATTCACAGCGGTCCACATAAGTGCTGCTGTTAGTACTAGTTCTGGATCTGGCCGAGACAAGCTGAAGGTCAGATATTTTTAATAAAATACCTCGTAGATTTATTTTTCGCTTTAGTGGAAATATTTTCAAAATTGCCATTATATTTTGTTTTGTAGTTGCTAGTGTTCCTGGTTGTGTCTTTGCTTTTTCAAAAAGTCATGATTTTTCACCAATTTCCTAAAAATAAATTAATTTAAACTAAATTTAATTGTCTTTTTGACAACATAATAACAACTGCTGTTTTTTTTAGCTGTTTGCTTGCATATCTGTGACAAAACGGCACAGTTTATTGTCACTCTCAGCAATATGAGATGAAACTGCACCTGAGACACATATTTGTTTGTTGCTCATATTTTTAGATGCATATTTCCAGCACCGCTGCTTTTATTGTCTCTCTTTTGTTCATTCTGTGAACTGATGAAAGGGTTGAATTAAAACTACAGTAAGAGAAATATGACACATCCCACACAGGAGCAAAAGGCTGGAGACAACTCTTTTGGCAACCACCCTCATACTGACTAGGTGTGATATATGTTTTGAGCCATGTGCGTCAACCGCGACAGCACGCCCACCTACACCCACATCAAAACAATGCTGTTTGGTTCCTCTTTAACCTCCAAGTCCTTGTTTGGCTTGGAGTCTGTATAGAGTTCGACATCAGTGCTCAGTAGCTCAGTGCTTCACCAAATGAGGAAACAATGCATTAGCTGTATAAACCATTGCTTTTTCACAAGTGCACTCAAAAAAATATTATTTGGCTGATTTTGCATACATTTGTGATAAATGAAACACTGTGAACTGTTTCAAGTTTCTGCCTTTTAAAACTTTCTCTCACAATCTCACTTTTTTTCACTCTGAGGCTAAATCAGCTTCCATACACACACTCAAGTGGGTTACAACCAAAAACATATGTGGTATAGTGCAAAACAGTGTGCACTATTTTTATTTTTCATTTGTTTACAGAAAACAATGAAACCAATATAAAAACTTTTTTTCTAAAGAAGGAAAAGTACTTTCTAAAAAATGTTTAACCCAACTGCTGGGTTTTGTCCATATTTGTTTTTAGCCCAGCATTTTTAAGTGTTTTTTTTTTTTTTAACCACACTCTACACCATAAACTCCTAAAAATCTGTATGTTATAGGTATTTTATAAACTTGTTTAAAACATAAAACACTTAAAGGAGAAGTCCACTTCCAGAACAACAATTTACAAATAATTTACTCACCCCCTTGTCATGTTTATGTCTTTCTGTCTTCAGTCATAACAAAAATTATGTTTTTTTGAGGAAAACATTTCAGGACTTTTCTCCATATAATGGACTTCACTGGTGCCCTGATTTTGAACTTCCAAAATGTATTTTAAATGCAGCTTCAAAGGGCTCTAAAAGATCCCAGCCAAGGAAGAAGGATCTTATCTAGTGAAAAATAAAAATTTGTATAAAAGCTTGTGTAGCACAGGCTCTGGGAAGCGCGTCCACGATGCTACGAATTAGTAATGGGTCGTTCTTGAATGATTCTTTCATTTTGAACGAATCTTTAATGTGACTCGGGAAGAACAAGTCGTCTTGGGGAGTGATTTGTTCAGATCGTTTTGCTAGATAAGACCCTTCTTCCTCGGCTGGGATCGTTTAGAGCCCTTTGAAGCTGCATTTAAACTGCATTTTGGAAGTTCAAAATTGGGGCACCAATGAAGTCCATTATATGGAGAAAAATCCTATTAATATATATATATATATTAATAGTTTTATATATAATTAGTTTATTTCGTAGCAAAAGCAGATAACTCCAACAGTCATTTTTTGGCAAAAGCAAAAAAAAAAAAAAAAAACACTTGTTTTGTTTTTGTAATCTCATCAGCTGGCAATTTAGACGCCTGACAAACATTGTTGTTGTCATCTTAGACTGTATGGTTATGATTACACGCAGTCTTCCCTCATTATTGTAACATGCTGCTTTTACAAGGTTCTGTAAAAAGGTTTCAGCTTTTATTTTCCTTTTACGCATTAAAGAAGATATCACAGGCTCATCAAGTTCATAAAAATTATCCATGCTTGATCACTTTTAGTTAGCTTTGATCAAACTCCATTGCCAAGTCTGTGGTCTTCCCACGCAATTGGGCTACTTTAACACTATTGCCGTGGGTTGTTTTTCATGTCCGTGGGTTTAAGCAAACACAAAAACGTTATATTTAGCCCCTGGAATATCAATTTACCAAGGGAACCCAGACAAAAAAAACGTGTATTTTACACCCCAGAATGCAATTTTTAATGGGGTACCCCCCTTGAAACGTGACTGGGCTTTGGGCTAGATTCAAGAAGCAACTGGGCGGGTTTTGTTGTGAAAACCTGGCAACCATGCTCCTCTCATCTAGCGCGTCTTTTCAAAGTGACTGGGAGCCTTGTCACCTGACCTAAATACAGTGGACTGATTTGCTAAAATGGACTTATCAACAAGGGCGCTTGTCGGCTTCTACAGTAAAAGGTGAAATCGCAATGCCTTGAAAGTGGACAAAACCAGCTTTTTTGACAAAATGTGTTTAAGGTTCAGATTGTGCTATAGGTGGAGAATAATGCACGGCACTTAGTTCATTTTTTTTTAAATGCCGTATATAATTTTTTTGCAAATACACTCTTAATATTTTGAAGAGTATGTGTAAACAATCAGCTGATGCTCTTCAAAATATCTTTTATGTTTAACAGAAGAAAGAAAGGTGAGTAAATAATGACAGAATTTTCTTTTTTGGGTGAACTAAACCTTTAAGTTCAACATTTTCTTTCCATGCTGGGAACTGGAAATCCACTGCCAAGTTTAGCAATGGAACGGAAATTTCTATTGGATTAAGTAATCTTTTGTTTCAAATTGAATGTGATAAAAATAAATTCTGACAACCTGTCGAATTATTAGCTCAAGGCAGTCCATCAGCAGAGAGAAGAACTGATGTGAAGGTCTGTTGAGATGCTGATAGACATGCAGAACAATCTAGAACAATGTAGAATCAGCATTTTAGGTTTTATTCAGGTTACCAAGGCAGCGGTTCTCCCAGGTGTGTTCTGGGACTGCCGTCAAATGAAAAGAAAAGTATTAAACTTACTAAAGTTGAGTGGAGCTCCAGTGAGACAAGTCACCAGAGGATTATTTCAGGCTATTAATGGATTCAGTGAACCCCTGGGTCCTCAGGCTTGTGCTGTATCTTAGTAGGGTTCCTTTTCTCTAATACAAGCCTGAAGATCAGTGTGATCTCACTTAATGTGATTATTTGGCAGCATGCTGACTTTTGTCTCCATTAACAGTTAGATGGAGCACAAATACCCAGGAGCCATGACAAACAGCACTGGATTGTACACTTGTTTTTTAAAGGGCAGTCTTGGCTCACTTGATGCCCTACTGTAGATGAAATAAAACAAGACCAAAAAAAAAAGTAAGTTAGTATTGCACTATATAGAATAAGATGGGGGAAGATGACCACCTTAGGATCTGAGTGCATTTCTTCTAAATAGCATATGTAAAATTAGATATAATATACGGTAAATTAAATATTCTACGTGCATTTACACATTTGGGCAATTTATTGAAAATTAAATAATGACGGAAAAATCAAAAATAGAATCCTAAGATAAATCAAAGATTAACATTTGAATTACAGTATATGAATTACATACAAGCCTGTATTTTTTACTGAATTCCTATCAATATACAATAGACTACAGGTACAATTTTTAAAAATAAAAATAAAACCAAAACCAAACGAAACAACTTGCGGAAAGTGTGACTGAAATGAAATTTCCAAATTTAGTCATGCATGTGAACAAGTGATTTTTTCCACAGTGTTTAGACAAACACCTTTCTTCACTTCAATAACTGTGCAAGCAATTTAATATTTACACCACTGTTCAGTGTTCAAAGTCAGGGTTTTTATTAATGTTTATATTCATCATTGGTGGATCAAGTGATCAAAAGTGACAAGTAAAGGCTTTTAAACTTTCCATTCATCAAAGGATCCTTAAAAAAGTATGAGTATGAGGGTTTTTCACCAAATTATTAAGCAGCAAAACTGTTTTCTGTTATCATTTGTTTAAAAAAGTAATAATGTTCTTTGAGGACCAAATCATCAAAAGAATGACTGAAGACTCCTGGAACAGTGAAGACTGGAGTGATGGCTTAAATATATGAAATTAGAAAACTGTTACTTTATTATCATATTTCACAATATGAATGTTTACTATATTTGTAATCAAACAAATGCAGTCTTGGAATGCATACAAGACTTCTTTCCAAGACATTGAAGGTAATCCTGGGTATTAAGAATTATATGGCTTAATATAAAAAACACAATTTGTTAAGTCTGCTTAAAATAATTTGTTACCCTGCTGCCTTAAAATTTTAAGTTCAGTCAACTCAAATAAGTTTAGTCAACTTGAAATGTTAAGTTGTACTAAGTAAGTACTAGATATTTGTGTTTGCTAAACTTAACAGATGGGTAAGTAACCCAGCTGCCTTAAAAATTTAAGTTGATTCAACTCAAATAGCTATGTTGTCACTTAGTATAATTTAACATTTCAAGTTGAATAAACTCTTTTTGAGTTGACTAAACTTAAAATTTTAAGGCAGCCAGGTTACAAATTATTTTAAGTTGACTCAACAAACTGTTTTTTTTACAGTGTGGGGAAATCCATGAAAGATTTATGTTATTTAAAAAATCCATGTTTTAGACATACTTTGGACTATGGGGTGCCATTATTTCGATGATGTGAAATGGTTGCACTCGGTGGTACTACCTCTTGGAAAATAAAATACTGATACAATGCCACATTGTGCGGCTTTTTTTATTGCAATTTTCATTTAAAGGGCAACACGAGAAGCGATGTAAGTCTTCACTGCTTTCCTAGCAATAAGAAGAGGGGAAAATAATGGGAAGATGTCTTTGGACGAATAAAACATCCTAAAGACCCAAGTCTTTGTTCTCTCCACTTTAGCCCTGATGCCTCTGAGGCTTTTAGTAGACCATAGCTTTTAAAAGAGCTTACAAGAAACAAGAAGATAAGAAACGCTAAACAAGCCAACACTTGTCATGATGCTGCAGCCACTGAAGGAGTTTCTCTCGATATCCGCAATGTTTAGACTCCATGTGGGGAATACACAATGGTACAGCCTTTGGTTTAGGCCTACACCTATGTCCATTGCCACCTGTGGCATCATATTAGTATTTTATTTTCCAAGTGAATTCTGAGTTGTGTTGTGGTAAAATAGCCTCAGGTAGCACCAGTAGCTCACAGACTGCAACCTATTACATCATCAAAATAATGGCGCCCCACATAGTCCAAAATATGTATAAAAAGATGTGGATTTTTTAAATAACATAAATCTCTCATGGGTTTTCTACTACATATTTCAGTAAGAGACACTATATTAAGCTATGGGGTTCCCTTTAAATTAAAACAAACAAACAAAAAAAAACTTACTGACCTTAAACTTTGTAACGTAGTGCACACAAATAATTTTTAAGAGTTGTATTTAAAAGCATGTTTGTGTTTCTCAGTCTGACTTCTGGGGCCCTCAAGCATTTCATATTTCGAATCTCTTATCTGACTCACCTAATTCAACATTCATTCATTTGTAGAGAGCTCTGGGAACCGAATTGTGGATGTCAGATTAGTGAAACACACAAAAAATGGCATGCTGGGGGGTCGCTAGGAGCAAAAATGAGAAACACACAATCACAGCTCAGATCAGCTTCATGCTCTCTAAAAACATAAACCCACTGTGCAAAACAAGTAAACACAAACCTTTGTGATCCTTTACCACATATGGAAAAACATGTCACTAGGAACAACAAGGTCATGATTTTCACCATCATGGAATGCACATAGCGATAACAATTACAGCTTGAGTGCACTATAAAAATACCCTGCCATGGCCAATAAATCCTGTTTAATTTGTGGCTCTACACAAATTCTAATTGCCAATATTCCTGCAATTAATTTCAGTTCTCAATAGCTAAAACTAATTGAAAAACAACTAGATTTGAGATTGGATATGCTTTCATCAGGTCTCATATTTCATCCGATGACCCTTGGTGACAGCATATACATAGTTTATCTATATTTAAGATTTTCCCAACCTTTTCATCTTCAGTGTCATCTCACTCAGTAAAAAATAGCTTTCAGGTCACACCATAATACTCTTTGTTCTTGTGTTGTGTCTTGTGTGAGTTATAAATAACTTCCTTTCCTCTAGAGGAGGCTGAGGGTAGAAACAGCTCTCCCACCCTCTTCCTCAAAGTGTGAAAGCTACACCCAGATTTCACCGCAGGGGTGAAGGAACAACCCAGCCGCCTCATTCAAAATAAATCACCTTTGCCCTGAATACTAAACATCTAGTACCTAGCTTAAATTTACCTACAGCAAAAATGTAAACACTATTCTGAAAACATGCCTTGTTGGTGTAGTTTCAAGCAGGCTTCAGTGAAGATAATTTATTCTGTTTTAGTAGGTCAGGTGTAAACCTACTAGATGTAGGTGCTAGACTAGTCATTTGTGCTTTAGAGTGAGTTTCCCTGCAGCACAAAATAGAGAATGACAGTTAATTAAAACAAATCTCACACTCAGTTTTCACTTCTCACACTATTCTGATGAAACCGACTATGCATGGATTTTTTTTTCTTGCAGTGTTTTTATCGAGTGCAGTGTGCTGCTGTCTCCACCCATCGGCAGACAGGGCTGCGTTCTCATTACCGTTTTATGAGGCCCAGGGCACTATAAGTCCGCAGAGCTTGTGTTAGATCCGAGCTACTAAGATCTTCATTTCACACAGTCTTGCATGCAATAAAAGTACCATAAAAATGACAGCATGAAAAAGAAAATGCAAAACGAAAGGTATCTTAAAGCCAGTGTACACTGATGTCGTGGAGGTCCTGCTCCACTGTATGAGCCAGATTCAATTGATTATCTGAAAAGTTGCTCAGAGAATTTAATTAGAAAATAAATTTCAGGTAATCGATTGGATTTATACGATTCAGCTAGACTGTGTTGTTCTAGTGATCCGGTCAGAAACCAAGGGGTGGATATTTGCTCCATTAGCCCCTTTTGGCAGATCAAAAATCATTTTTCTGCTATTGACAATCATTGAAAATGTATGGAAACCCGTTTCCACCACTGAATAAAAAATAAAAAGGTTATTGCGACTTTTCATCTTACAATTTCTAACTTTTTTAACTTTCCTCAGAATTTTGAGATATAAACTCGCAATAGCAAGATAAAAGCTTGCAATTCTAACTTTTTTTTCTTGCAAATGCAAATTTGTATCTTGTATTCTGACTTATTTCCTCTGAATTCTTATATTTTTTTTATCAGAATAGTGGGACATAATTTACATTTTGAGGGTTGAAAATATATTCTCAGATTTGCAAATTTATATCACAATTCTGACTTAACTCGCAACTATGTGTTAAGAATTGCGGGATATAAACACGAAATTTTGAAAAAAAAGTCACAATTGTAATATATAAACTCAATTCTGAGAAAAAAGGTAGAATTGAAATATATAAACTCACAATTGTTACTTTTTTCAAGTTTATATCACGCAATTCTGAGAAAAATGTCAGATTTGCGTTTATATCTTGCAATTTTGACTTTGTAACTTGCAATTGCGAGTTTATATCATGCAATTCCGATTTAATTTCTCAGATTTACGAGTTTATATTTCACAGTTCTGACTTTATAACTCAATTGAGAGTTTACATGTCAAAATTCTGAGGGGAAAAAAAGTCAGAAATGTGAGATAAACAGTCACAATGACCTTTTTTCCCCCCATTTTTTTATTTAGTTGTGGAAACAGGCTTCTGTAAAAATAAGCCGTCTATTCTGAAAAAAAATATTTTTTTAACGCAAATATCACTTATATTTAGCAGATGTTTTACCAGCCCCCAACTCTATTTTTATATGCAAAAAATCCTAGTAGCTGGTTTGTAAAAATTAAACAGTATAATTGGGTTTTTCCCATTTGAATATATTTTTAGGATACATATTACCATATACTTACAATATATTTGCATATATATTTACCATATTTTTTACACAATTTAATATGTTTTTGTCAAAGTCGTAGGTTGGCGTGATTTCAAATTATTAATTACAGTTTATTTATTCAGCCTTAAATGTCTTTTGCCTGTTTCTGTGTCAAGTTCATAAATGTGGTGATTGATCTTGGAGTTGGCTGGTTTATTTCACAGCATGGAAGTCTTAAGCAAGAATTTGCTGAAATGTCAGTCGAGAAAAATCGGAAAATTATCTTGCAAGTCACCAAGTGTAAGGATCCACTTGCTGGCCAGAGTCCAGTGGCCTGGTTGAAAGTTTAATGCATGTTTGGTCTTTTCAAAGTGCCTTTGCAAAGTTTAATTGATCAGGATTTAGGTTTAAATTTAATTTAGCTCCGTGTCTGATCTGACTCTAATTTCAGATGATCATTAAATTTAGACTATTTCTAATCAAAAGCTGATCACAAATGTTGATTATGAATTAATTTAGATATATGATTATTCTAGACTTTCCATACTTTCAATTATTCGTTCATCAGGGACCCGATGCCGCATTTATGTCTAACGTTGTCCTTACGTAGATCATAAGATCACAAACTCGCCAGTCTAGTCATTACCCATACAACTTCCTAGATCAACAATAAACAGGAATCAGAAGGTCACGCGATGATGTGACTATTGCTCCATTGATCCAGGTGCCTTCAGTTTGTATATCCTGGTCATATATTTGAGATAGCATCAGCCTACACATGATCTACTAGTCATAATGAAGAGATCAAAATAAATCAAATATAACATTTTATTTGTCAGGTAAAAATGAATCACTCAAATTACACAATTAAACAATGAGAATCCAGTTCCAATTCAGATAAATACCTAACATCAATTGCTTAAAGATGAATCTAAGAGTAAGAGATGCACACCTGGCTTTTAGGAAAAATAGCATAGAGTGTGAGGACAAGCTCTGCGCTATGGGCTTCTGACTACAGAATCGGAAAGGAGTGTTTTGTCACTTGGCTTATATACCCAGACCAAAACAAACAAATCTTTCAATCATTTGTAAAAACAAAGACCTTTTGGTTTGTCAGAATCTCACGACCCAGGGTCACACCTGGCTAGAGATAGAAAAACATTCCCACCTGACCCTTCAGGGGGGGGACACCATTTCTGCAGCAGAACAGAATTCTTCAAAAGTTTTCAATCTTTTTAATAATATATGTCACTGCTGTAAAATTGAGACCATTTTACCAATCGCACAGAGACCTTTAGAACGATACCAAACATGAAGGGGAAAAAACAACTCACAAGATGTAACACGTGTGGTATATGGATTCTTGCTCTTGGGGAAGACGAGTGAGAGGGGAGAGGCAGGGAGAGTAGAGTGAGGAAGAGGGTTGTAAATGAACCAGGAGATAAGTTTGGTCAGGGTGGGGCTGTTTGCTCTCTCAGGAGATCTCCTCTTCTGATTAGTTTTATTGCTTTGTTGCATGGCATAGTAGTAAAAATGTGTTTGTATGTCTGTGTGTTTGTGTAAAGGAGATGGGTGATGCCTACACTCTTAAAAATAAAGGTGCTTCATGATGCCACCCTTTTTGTCTAAATGGTTCCACAGAGAACCTTTAACATCTGAAGAACCTTTCCTTTCACAAAAGGTTCTTTGTGGCAAAAGAAGGTTCTTCAGATTATAAAAAGGTAAGAAAGAGATGGTTCTTTAAAGAACCTTTGACTGAATGGTTCTTTGTGGAATCAAAAATGGTTCTTCTATGGCACTGCTGTGAAGAACCTTTTAAAGCACCTTTATTTACCATAATCTGTGTTGTGTAATTTAGTTCCAGTGCTACACGGGGAGGTCATGTAACTACTTGCAGTGGTATGAAGTGTGATTGACCCCTTGAAGTATCTCTGCACCCATCTCCTTGTTGTGTGTGTAAGTTGGAGTAGGTGGGACCAACTATCCTTGTGGAATTTGTCCCTCAGAGATGGCAGTAGTCAGTCTAAAACGGAAACAGACAGAGAGGAAAACACTTTAATCTTGAGCCTATTAACAAATTGTTTGAGGACTGGTGGATCTTTACTTTCCTCTAATGGCCACAGCCGTACAGTTGTTGCAGATGGTTGTAATCTAGGATTGCATATCATCAGGAGCAAATCTGTTTTAGTCTACAAAGACATGTATCATTATCATGATCATGCTTTAGCAAACAAAGGCCAAAATAAACAATGGTCAGATCTGGCTGCTGGTGTTTCAGCACAGTCTAAACATGTTGCACCTTAAGTTACCTTTGCAGTTGAGTTTATCCAATCTTTTGTGTTGCAGGCATTATGACATCCAGATCTTTGGGGAAAATCTCTTGGACAGTTTTGGTGCTGTACTGTTAGCTTAGCAGTTGGCATTTTCTTATGCTATTCATACATTGGCTCTGCAGTCTGTAAAGATCTGTAAATCTCAGCCTGATTTAACACAACTTTAATCACATGCCAAAGTAAAAAATAAGCTCTCTGATCAGATTCAGAGTTATTGCTCCCAGAAAGGGGTGCGATTTTGCGCATTTTACCAATTACGAAGGGGAAAAAACAACATATTCACAAGGTATAACGCTTGTGGTATATGGATATTCTTGCTCTTAGGGAAGAAGAGTGTGAGGGGAGAGGAAGAGTCAGGGAGAGTAGAGGGAGGAACACTCTTAAAAATAAAGGTGCTTCACGATGCCATAGAAGAACCTTTTTTGTCTAAATGGTTCCATAAAGAACCTTTAACAACTGAAGAACCTTTCTGTCTCACAAAGGTTCTTTGTGGCAAAAGAAGGTTCTTCAGATTATAAAAAGGTAAAAAAAAAAAAAGATGGTTCTTTAAAGAACCTTTGACTAAATGGTTCTTTGTGGGACCAAAAATGGCTCTTCTACGGCATCGCTGTGAAGAACCTTTTAAAGCACCATTATTTTTAAGAGTTATAAATGAACCAGGAGATAAGTTTGTTCAGGGTGGGACTGTTTGCTCTCTCTGGAGATCTCTTTCCCAGATTAGTGTTATTGTTTTGTTGCATGGCATCTGTTTGTGAGAGTTCCTGATGTTTGGTTTCATTAGGGAAATAATTTCAGAACAAAATAATTTCACTCTTTTCACATGCTGCTGGAAAACTGGACAACCCCTGTATGTTGCGCTCTTCTCTAAAAGCAAAAAACCTTGATTTGCTCACTGTTGCATGTAACAAGATAGGAAAATTTACATATCACAAAAATATCCTCATCTCTATTTAAAGGAGAACTCCGCTTCCAGAACAACAATTTACAAATAATGTACTCACCCCCTTGTCATCCACGATGTTCATGTCTTTCTTTCTTCAGTCTTAAAGAAATTATGTTTTTTGAGGAAAACATTTCAGGATTTTTCTCCATATAATGGACTGCTATGGTGCCCCGATTTTGAACTTCCAAAATGCAGTTCAAATGCGGTTCAAACGATCACAAATGCGGTTGTAGACCTATCGAGCGTAACAATCAGTTATTTTAATAAAAATAATACAATTTATATACTTTTTAATGTCAAACGTCTTGTCTTACTCTGCCTGGACTGTTTTTGTTTCGGTTCATGACAGTTGAAAATGATTGGATTGATGTTGAAAAACTCCCATCTCATGTTCTCCCTCAACTTCGAAATCGTCCTATATCTCTGTTTTACCTTTTTTGTTAAGGGTGTTTGATCTTCTTTGCATGTTCACTTTGCAAAGACTGGGTTGGTACTTCTGCAGTGATGTAGGATGATTTTGAAATGATTTTTGAAGTTGAGGGAGAAAATACGATCAGAGTTTTTCGACATACCCTAACTGTCTTAAAAAGTATTTAAATAGTATTTTTTAAATGAGAATAACCGATCGTTTCTCTAGATAAGACCCTTCTTCCTCGGCCGGGATCGTTTACAACCGCACTTGGGATCGTTTGAAGCCACATTTAAACTGCATTTTGGAAGTTCAACATCGGGGCACCATAGCAGTCCATTATATGGAGAAAACTGCTGAAATGTTTTCCTCAAAAAACATAATTTCTTTATGACTGAAGAAAGAAAGATATGAACATCTTGGATGACAAGGGAGTGAGTACATATACATATACGTAGGTATATGTGAATCTTTGTTTTGGAAGTGGACTTCTCCTTTAATATTTTAATATTAATATACATACTTAATGGAATTATTTGATGGTGTTAAAAAACAATTGTATTTTAATATTTTATCCACGGAGGAGTCATGCACCAGCTGAGCTGAAAAAGAATAAGAACGCTGCCATGGAAAATAATAGGAATGCTGATGGGTTTTTTTTCTGTGTATTATATACCACTCCTTGTCAGGTACGTTTAACAGTGACACAAGTCCATTCTGAAAACATCTGTAATCTTGTGGAATTGCATCCACACACAAAAAAGTAAAAAAAAAAAATGTTTAAACATTCATCAACTGCCTGTAAAATTCACTTTTGAACCATTGCAATCGACGTTCTGCTACAGTGCGGCTGCCATTGAGTCAGATTGCATTTTGACTGGCCTATTGCTGCAGAAAGCAGTGTTAATGCAACAACTGTTGAGATGAGAAATGCACAGCAAAACCTGGGAACAGAGATGAACACTTGTCTTATCATACCCAGTGAGCGATAAAAGTGTCACACAAGAGGGAGTACCTGACAAACACTGGCTGGGAACCCATGACATCACCAGGAATGCACTCTTACTCTCTCTCTTTCTGTGGCTTTCGCATATCAAATCAGACCTGAGGCAGAAGTGCTGAGTCGTTGCTGACTGAACGCATGAACAAATGGTGTGGAACATGTTTTTGTTTCATTTGATATAAATTGCTATGAACTATGGCCTCAAGACAGAACCATTAGCATTACAAAATCACAAATCAGCTGGAGCAATGGAGCCTGTTTCATTAAAGAGAAACACCACAAACAATGCTGTGACCTTTACGCTGATATGCTAAAAAAAAAACACAGGTTTTTATTCTGTTAGACAGGTGTAGGGGGTCACCTTCAGCAAAACATCACAACATAAGCTCAGTGTGTTGGAAGAAATGCTATGTAAATATGGAAGCAAGGTCACGCATTACCGAAGTGAAGCCGTGAGCATCTCCTCAGCACAATAAAAACTGTTACAGGTAGGATCCAGACTGGCCTGAAGCCCTGCTGTGTTACTGGCATCATGTAATGCATTTTTCTCTTCACTGTTCTGCACAGCCTCCTACTGAAAAGGGCAGCACCGCATGACTTCAACCATCTCCAGTGAAACAAAAAACGTTAGCCTACCAACCACCAGATTTCAAAGTCAAGTTTTGCATGACTATGCTTGTTCACCAGCTGTCAAGCACCAAAACAGGCAACTGTTACATAATGCTGATAATTTACCCACTCTCATGTCATCCAAGATGTTCATGTCTTTCTTTCTTCAGTCAAAAAAAAAGGTTTTTGAGGAAAACATTCCAGGATTTTTCTCAATATAGTGAACTTTTGAAGGTCCAAACTGCAGTTTCAATGCAGCTTCAAAAGGGTTTAACACGATCCCAGCCAAGGAATAAGGGTCTTATCTAGCGAAACAATCAGTCATTTTCTTAAAAAAAAAATAAAAAAAATAAATCAAGGTTTGTACAGATGCTGTAAAATAAAATTCCAGGACTGTCAAGGACTTTTCAAGCACTACTTTTTTCATTTTCAAGGACTTCAGTTAGAGATCTCACTTATGGTTTAATGTTTTCTACTGCATAAAACAAATCTGAAAAGAGAAAAAGTCTTGATCTGAATCAAATGATTCATGATCCGTGCTCCTAGGTTTCGATCTAAAGCAAAAGATTTGTGAACCTGCTCTGAAGTTCCGATCTAAATCAAATGATTTGCGAACCATGCTCCAAAGTCCCAATCTGAGTAATGATTCGTGAACCATAATTTCAGATCAGGACTCGGAGCACAGATTGTGAATTACAAATCATTAAATTCACAGAATGTTTCAAGAACCCACCCCGAAGTCCCGATATGAATCAAGTGATTTGTGACATGTGACTTGAGGTTCCGAATCGATTCACGATATGCAAAGTTCCGATCTGAATCAAATGATTTGTGATACGCGATCTGACTGGAACGCTTCAAATCAGTGAATCATGTTGCGACGTAATGGTTTTTAAATGGTTTTTAAAATCATTCCAAGCGATGTCAAAATTCAAAAATGAATTTGATCTGCATGGTTTTGCTAGTGAATCGCTTGAAATGAAAAGAAGTCATGAGTCATGAATCAATCGGAGTGGTTCAGACTTAAATGACTCAATTCATTTGGTTCATCTGTTTCTCTTTTTGCATCTTCAGCAATGTCTACACAACACTGTCAGCACTACTACTGGTTTACTGGCTTGATAGTTACTTGACATTAACTGAAATACACAAAAAAGTATGTTTTTTTATTGCGTGAAAAGATATGTGGTTATTAAAAAATTAAACACTTATTTCATAGATGCATTGTCTTTCAATAACTCAAGCACTTTTGAAGTACCTCTTTAGAAATATTGCTGTTCAGAAAGTCAAATTCAAGTATTTCAAGCACTTTAAGCACCTTATACGAACCCTGAATAATGCACAGTCACGTAGTTTGTAAACAAAATGTTTACAAAGCAAATGTGCAAAGAAAGTCAAACACCCTTTACAAAAAAAGGGATAAAACAACAATTTTGAAGTTGGAGGAGAAATGAGATGGAGTTTTTCACCCTACCTTACCTTTTTGAACCAGAGCACACAGACGAAGAACTAACCACACGTGACCTTTCCAACGTGATTACATAATGTGTGAAGTTGTAGACGCGCATCACAGAGCTAGTGCAAGATAAGCATTTGTGGTTAAAAAGGATACAATTTTTTTAGAAAATCATATCGCTAGACAAGACCCTTATTCCTCGGCCAGGATTGTGTAGAGCCCTTTGAAGTTGCATTGAAATTGTAATTTTGGCCTTCAACCCATTGGTCCCCACTGAAGTCCACTAGAGAAAAATCCTGGAAACATTAATTTCTTTTCAGCTGAAGAAAGAAAGACATAAACATCTTGGATGACATGGGGGCGGGTAAATTATCAGGAAATGTTAATTCAGGAGCGAACTAATCCTTTAAAATAAAGCATAGATCAAGTAAATGCAGTTATTATTACTTTTTTTAAAAAATGGTGGAACTGTCAGATTCAATTTAAAATCCACCTGACTCAATCTGAGGGGTCACATGTCTCAATTTGAATGGGCCTGATGCTTCTTGCCCCTTCATCAGATTCCTTGAATAAAACGGAAGATAATGCGTCTGCGTGTGCATGCCAGTTATTGACTGCGCTGCCGGGACATGAAATGTGATATTGAATTTGTACTGAATCACAGTGAATTATTGACTACTTTATTTTTAGGCAGCGGCGCATTTATAATTAATCAAATAATGACTGCCCACGTTTGACGCATTGGGCTTTGATGCAATTTCTGGACGTCTGACTTCAGAGGCGTTGAACTTGAATGAATGAGAGAGAACGGGGCATTGTCGCTGCTGCATTAGCAGTCTTGTTCACACACTGAGTCAAGTATAAGAAGAGGGCGGCCGGCACTCGGAAGAGGAAAACACTTCACATATGGATGCACAATTGTGTCAAATGCAGGTTTCAACAGACCCTCGAACACACTCACACAGACGATGCCCAAATGTCATGTACTAAATGCAGGACCATCCCAGAGGGGGCTTCATTTTGCAACACTCTGCTTAGCCAGGCAGACTGAAATGCCCCTCAAAGAGCAAGCCAGTCAATCCTGATGTTGATAGATGGCAGACTGAAAGAAGCATCTTGGTCTCTCAGGCCTGTCTGTCTGACACGCTTCAAGTGTGCTGATTACAAACCTTATAGTTTCACGCCAGACCTTCACTGACGTCTGATGCATACTACACTCAAAAATCAATATAAATCACTAGTTCCAATCACACTGACATGTCTATGCAATTTATTTTTACATAAATTGCATTTACAGTTTTGTATGAGTGACCTATAACATGTCACCTACATTTCTGCAAACAGAATTGTATATTATGAGTTACTATATGGCTGTGTAAAAGACATTTTTTGATTTTTTTTTTTGTTTCTATTTTTTCTGTAAAACATTTCATTTAACTGTTTTTTTTTTTCACGTTAACCCACTATTGCGATTTCGAAAGCTGAAAACAGGCAGTAAGGAGGCAACAAGGTACATCTAAAACCAATTACTGTCACATCCTGTCTACTGAGATACCTTCATCTGATCGATTTTTGATGGCAACATAGATGTGTCATTCGCTGCCTATGATATCCCACTATCCTGCGTGTTCTTATTCTGTGACAGTTGAGCTTAAAAATAAAGATGGTTAGTTGGTGGTCAGTTTGTGTATAAATGTACGTCTTTAACCAACTTTTTCCACGTCTTATGTCAATTCTTGTGAGAAAATAAATATTTGCTTAGTCATCACCAAAGCTGTCTTTAAGTTGCTGTAGATCATTTAACTATGCTGCCTCAGAAGTAGAGGTGGGCAAAAAGACCAAAATCTAATATGTGACCCTGGACCATAAATCCAGTCATAAGGGTCAATTTTTTTTTAAAATTGAGATTTATTCATCATCTGAAAGCAGAACAAATATGCTCTCCATTGATTTATGGTTGAGAAACAACCATTTGAAAATCTAAATACTGAGAAAATCGCCTTTAAAGTTGTCGAGATGAAGTTCTTAGCAATGCATATTACTAATCAAAAATTAAGTTTTGATATATTTACAGTAGGAAAATGACAAAATATCTTTATGGAACATGATCTTTACTTAATGTCCTCATGATTTTTGGCATAAAAAAATAATAATAATTTTGACCTATACAATGTATTGCTGGATATTGCTAGAAATTTACCCATGCTACTCACAACTGGTTTTGTGGTCCAGGGTCACTGGGTTACAACATTTTATTTCACAGTAACAATATATATCACAATATAGTTATTTTTGCTTTAAATAAGGTCTTTATGATATCAAAATGTTTGACACCGGTGTCAATATCACAAAAAACTAATACAAGTACAAAAAACTAACACTATAAAAAAAAAGAAAAAAAACAAAAACAAGCTCACTGAAGACAAGTAAACAGCAATTAAATTACAATAAGTAACTAATTTCCATAGGACAAAAAATGACAGCAAAACAAATAAATGAGAAATGCTACTTGTATAAAATAATCAAATGTATACTGCATATTTTTTACTGTGTAAATTAAATACATATTTCTTCGTATTAACATTACAAGAGTGATTTAGTCAAAAGCAGTGAGATGTTTTCTCTCTTTTGTTGTTTGATTAACATGAATGACTGCTGTCACTTTAAGAGCTACCCAGATCCAATATACCGTTGCACATGTGTTAAGTTTCTCAGCTGTTTTTTTTTCTCTTAAGACCTAAATTACTGTGTTTAAGTGGACACTTGCAAAGTATGACATTTTGACATACAAGTGTGTGCATTTAACTGTTCAAGGCCAATAAAGCAGCAAAAATAACTTGGGTTCTATGAGCAACGTCTTCAAGAGTGCCCACCTCTCTGACAGCACTTTCAGACTTTTCAGACGTTTTTCAGACGGCATGCGCATATAGTGAAATAAGTTCTCTTTCGCTGCTGATTGCATTTCAACGGCTTAAAAATCACTTGTTTTGAAACCACAATGCTTAAAAACGTGCAAATGAAGTTTTTGTGACCACATAGCTCAGCAGATCTACATAAGCATGTAACCGTGATAGACAACAGTCCAAAACCTCTACGAGTTGACAAATTTCTACCGGCTAATCGTGTCTATCAGTATACTGCCCACTCCTACTCAGAAGTCTGTCCGAAAACAGTTTCAGAAGACACTTTTATGTACAAACACTACTTGCAAAGTCGCCTGAAAAGGCAGCGAAACAAGTCACATGCCTAGGTTTAGGATAAAACCATAATCTTGCACAGATACCCCTGTTGAAAAAAAACACCATATGCTGGTTAGGTATGTTTTGAAGCATGACTGTTGGTTTGAGCTGGTTTAAGCTGGTCATGTGCTGGTCCTAAGATGGTCCTGAGCCGGAGCTAGTTGCTAAGGACCATCTTAGGACTAGCACACAACCAGCTAAAGACCATCTTAAATCCAGCAACCCAGTTTTCAGTCAGTCTCTTCCTGTTTAAGTGCCTGCTTTTTAGCCAGAATACTAATCAGGCTTTATGCTGTCAAATATCTGGTCACACAAGATGACAAACGCAAATAGCCTAGAGTCAGGTGGTTAAAGTAGCAGCGGATGAATCTTCACGGGCCCTTTAAATGCTGCAGTGGTTCCGATTACTGGAGGTCAAGAGCATGCGCATGACCTGATTGACCATTTCATTAAGTGCTCTTACCCGCTAAAAACATCCTCAGGCCTCTAAAACCAACAAGCCTGCAGTAGGTAAAAGGCTGTAATTTAAACTATGTAATGTCACGTCCTATAGAACCGCTCAGAAATGGCCTGTTTTCTCCTGCACTGTTCTGGGACATGCACAGATGGCTGTTAAATTTTTTAACATGCAAGAAAAGCTTCAGACCTGTATCTTACATAATCTCAGCTGCTCACTTCTTTCTGCACGTTTATGAGGACTACATTCAAGGTTAGACTGTTCTTGGGTGTAAACAATACATCATGAAACCAGGAAACATCTGTTCATGTTTATTATAACAAATAGCTACAGGCACAGCTAAGTGTGTCTGTGCCACATAATACTGTAAATAATTGCACACTTTCAAGTAAATATTAATATAATTTCATATAATATAAACCTTGGACTCCCTTAAATATTCACAGCATCTTCACCATACTAAATACATTAGCTCAATATTGAATTCAGTACAGTGATTCCATCATCTGAAAGAGTATCCTCCCATGCTTTCATTCTTTCTCGCACTGATTGTCCATTTACTCCTATCCTCCAATCAAGAGGCTCCTCTGTGTGCTGTCCGACCCCTAATTGGACCCAGAGGGGAATTAGGGTGGACACAACCCAACAAACAGCCAACAAGCTTTCTAGACAAAACAAGTTAATCAAATTTGCTCTGATTAAATATTCACACACTGAACTGACTCTACAAATGGCATTGTTAGCTTACAATGTCTGCAAAATGTTTGCTGGTCATTTCAACAAGATCTCTGGAGTAAGCTACACTATCTGC
The DNA here is from genome assembly GCA_012976165.1 of Labeo catla. Taxonomy (NCBI): domain Eukaryota; kingdom Metazoa; phylum Chordata; class Actinopteri; order Cypriniformes; family Cyprinidae; genus Labeo; species Labeo catla. The sequence continues at coordinate 107,885 of VONZ01001271.1, read as the reverse complement.
AGTTCAGTCTGATTCACACCAGCCTGACACCCACAACCTTTCATCCATTTCATGCCTCAGATTCGTGGAAATAAGATTTTGACATTGTTGGTGCTGCAAATATATCAGCTTCATATCAGCATCACAGATTGCTGTTCCCGTCTCAAGACCAGGCTGCAGTCTCAGGCCGAAACCTGAATACTGATTTATAATTTTCAGATAACTAAGAGCCTGGAAAGGTCAGTGTGTATGAGGTTAACATTTCTTACATCTTTTTAATAATATTTTTTTAAGTAAATAAAGACATATTGTATATTATATATTAATAAATAAATCATCTAGTTTATTTAAACAGAAATCAAAAACTTAGATATTTCTACAAAGTATCCTAGAAATACGTTCATAATTTATATGTTCAGTAGGTGAAAAAAGACCCTTTGTATGACAGTATGTCGAAAGGTGCTTCGGATATACTTGGTATTCATGAAGGCAAGTGTGCAGTTCTCTGCCCTTGCTTTGCAATATTGCACAACCCTGAATAAGTCGTCGCTCCAAAGGATTAAATGAAGACCTTGACCTTGGTGTTTACATTCCTACTGCTGCCTATACCTTCCTTTGCAGTTCATTTCTTGGGCAAGACACTTTACCATTATGTAATGCATTAAAAAGTCTCGATGTCCATTTTACGCTTGTGTCTATCAAACTGTTCCGCTCAAGGCATCTTTTAGCTTCCCAACTGTGTGCAGTAGTTTAAAAATTTTGAAACCCACTGTTCCTTCACCCTGGGTTTCCAGAGGCTGCCGGTGAATCTGGCATTTTAAAGTTCTGGATCACTCTTCTATGCCTTTGCTGACATGTAATTGAACAGACAGGCAGGTAGTAGCCCTGCAGTGTTGGCCTGTCAAAATAGGGTGTGAGTTGCACTGTCAAGTTTTTGACGTTCACTGCTTTGGGTCCATCTTGGATACCGATAATGCTTCAAAGCCTTCAACAGCTTCCTTTCACCCTGCAGCAAAGGGCATAAATTTGTATTAATTATCCATAGTTATTACATTCAGTGGCCCAGTTGAATAATTCAGTGGTGGATTTGGGATTTCTCTGCTCTAAATGTATTTACATTTCCATTATATTTATGCTTTTAGCAGATGCTGTTACTTAAAACCAACTTACCAATGAAGAACATCACAAGCAATTTATCATAAGAGGGAACGATATTTGCAGCACAGAATGCTAAGTACCATTGATTTTCCCCCACAAAGAGTCTAAACGCTGCCCTATTTTGAGTGAAATCCATGCTGAGAAACTCCTTCAGTGGCTGTGGTGTCACAAGCGTTGGCATGTATCGTGCCAGGATCTACCATTTCTTATTTCTGCTGTTTGTAAGCTCTTTCAGTAGCTGTGGTCTACTAAAAGCCTCAAAGGCATCAGGGCTGAAGTGGAGAGAACAAAGAGGCGGATCTTTAGGAAGTTTTATTCATCCACAGGCATCTTCCCATTCTTTTCTCCTCTTCTGATCAGTAGGAAAGCAGTGAAGACTTACATTGCTTCTTTTGTTGGCCTTTGACTAACAGTTACAACCAACAATTGTACAATGAGGCATTGTATCAGTATTTTATTTTCCGACTTGCGTTGAAGTAAAAATAGTAACAGATAGCGCCAGTAGCTCACAGAGTGCAACCATTTGACGTAATCGGAATAATGGCGCCACCCATAGTACAAAATATGTATAAAACTATGTGGATTTTGGGGGTTTCTACTACATATTTTCGCAAGGGAAATCATTTACGTTATTTTAATCCATACTTAAAATATCCGGGGTTCCCTTTAAATGGAGTTTAAACAGTGGTAGGTATTGTTTGCATCTAGTATAAATAGCAACACTTAACAGTGCAGTAGTGAAACATGCTATTCACACATACTGTAAACGGAAGTAGTATGTAAAATATGTGAGCAGTGGTGGGTGGAGTTACTGAAAATAGTCTCTGCCAACACTGTTGGCTTTGATTGCCTAGGAAACAGACACTGATGAATTTTAAATGTAGAATTAGTTCAATGCTGTTTTCAAAAGATTCACCAACATATTTCATCAGAAAATGCACAAAGTTTTCTTCAAAATCATAAGGGCACAAATTCCATGCAGGCTTGTTCAGATGGGGCCAATGTTATTGTAAAATACACGAATGAAATTTGATGGAGGTTTAAAGGTGCTGAAAGCAATTTCTCTAAATTCTGCCAAAAGTTTTGTGATTGGCTGAAAAGCATGGGCTGCTCTCCTGATACTTTCTGACTGTTTACAGAGCCTAGGGCTGTTACAGGGACAAGAGTGATTTCTCAGGACATCTATTTCAGCGATATCTGTTATGTTGAATTTACAGGATTTTTTAACGAGTCAGAATATTGGAAAAAAGATGATGCCAAAAAAATGTCAGATGCCTTACTGGCAGCAGGATTATAGTGAGATTATGCAACCTCTGTATGCCATCTGGGTGAGTCTAAATCAGGCGTACACTCATCAGACGACAGTTGTTCTGATACTGCTGAATAGCTAAAAATAGTCCACAAGTCTTATTATGAAAGAGGAATTATTATGCGTATTTATTTATATTATAAAACATCATTTGAATCTTAGAAATGTCATGAATATGACACCACGGTACATTACCCGCTCACGCTAATTAAGTAAAAAAGAGGAAAAAGTTTTTCATATGAGTGAAAGAAATTCACTCTTAGATGAGTTCAAAAAATATATAACAGACACTAAATTCATTAAATATTATGAGATATTCATGGAAATACTCATGAAAGAGTAAGTGAGAAGGCAAAGTGAGAGATGTATAAAGAGAATAAAGAAAAAATATGTCCAAATGAGCCTTTTAGTGTTTGAGCTGATTGAGGTAGAACAATGTGTGTGCATCTCTCCTGCTGCGTCAGCCTATTTGGAGCTAAATCTATTCCAAATGAGAACACACTGTGAAATTATCTGTTTCTGCACTATACCTGAATTACCAGCTGTGCCTTCCGATAATAGAGGATTACACTCGCTCCCACAATGCAACGGGGCAACTCTAGATAAGCACCAGGAGCCACTGTACTTGACTGAGCGAGACTAAATTAAGGAGAAAACTATAAATAGATCTGTGGGGAAAACAAACCAGTCGAATAACCTTATAACCTTGTTTATCTTTGACGGTTGCTGTGAATGCATGTAAAAACTAATTATCACTCAAGACTTCATATAAAATGACCATGAAAATGGAATTTGCAATTTCAAGGTTTAATCTCCATTATGTTAAAGACATGCCAGAAGCAGCTTCCCTTGAAATTCAACATACAGAAGACTTAAGATGGGTACAAATATCCTAAGATCTTGGTAAGATGATTCAAATGTATCAAAATTAATCTGACTAATCTTTTCTGGAACACACTAAAGGTTCTATATTTGAATTTGATGTAACATGCCATTTAAAAATGTTGGGGTCAGGAAAGAAGTCTCTTATGCTCAACAAGGCTGCATTTATTCAATCATAATTGCAGGAAACAATAATATTAAAGGAGAAGTTAACTTTCAGAACAAAAATCCAAGATGTTTTTGTCTTTCTTTCTTCAGTCGTAAAGAAATGATGTTTCTTGAGGAAAACATTTAATCAATCTTATCCATATAGTGGGCTTCTATGGTGCCCGTTAAGTTTAAACTTCCAAAATGCAGTTTAAATGCAGCAACTGAGAAGGAAGGGTCTTATCTAATAAAACAATTGGTTATTTTCTAAAAAAATTATACAATTTATATACTTTTTAACCTCAAATGCTCGCCTGTCTAGCTCTGCAATGCACATGCAAACTGTGTAATCCGGCTCAATACAGTTAGGGTAAAAACTCCCCTGTTGAAAAACTCCCATCTTATTTTCTCCTCCAACTTCGAAATTGTCCTACATCGCTGCAGAAATACTGACAGGAATGAATGTGCACCTTTTGCAAAAAAGGTAAAACAGCGATGTAGGATGATTTTGAAGTTGAAGGAGAAAATAAGATTTGTTTTTCAACATACGCTAACTGTATTGACCCGGATTACACAGAGTTGGCATGCACATCGCAGAGCTAGACAAGACAAACATTTGAGGTTAAAAAGTATATAAATTGTAAATTTTTAAAAGAAAATAATCGATCATTACGCTAAGGCCCTTCTTCCTCGGCTGGGATCGTTTAGAGCCCTCTGAAGCTGCATTTAAACTGCATTTTGGAAGTTTAAACTTGCGGGCACCATAGAAGTCCACTATATGGAGAAACATCCTGACATGTTTTCTTCAAGAAACATAATTTCTTTACAACTGAAGAAAGAAAGACAAGAACATCTTTGATGACAAGGGGGTGAGTAAATTATCTGTAAATTATTGTTCTAGAAGTGAACTTCTTTAAGAAAAAAATATTACAAATAACAGTTTTCTATTTGAATATATTTTAAAATGAAATTTAGTGATGGCAAAGCTGAATTTTCAGCAGCCATTACTCCAGTCTTTAGTGTCACATTCTAATATGCTGATTTACTGTCAGTTTTTAATGTTGAAAACGGTTGTGCTGCTTAATATATTTAAGGAAACTGTGCTATATTTTTCCAGGGGTTTTAGTTGAATAGAAAAATCAAAATTTGCAACATCCCAAAGGTATTTAGTGTCAGTTTTGATCTATTCAGTGCGTCCTTGCTGAAAAAAATATGAATTTCTTTCCAAAAAAACAGTAACAAAAACTTACTGACCCCAAATCTTTAAACAGTGCTGTGCATAATATCTCTCAGCATTTCCAGTTGAACTATGTAAAATCTTCATAAAGTCTGCTTACTTGCATGCAGGCTTGTTCTTAAATTGAAATATACAACAGAAACTTTGCAATATGTTGAATCGTATGCTCTTTACCCACACGCTCCTCTAAAACAAATCAAATCCACAAAAAGTCAATAAGCAGAGCAGAGCAATTCAAGTAATGCTTGAGCTGGCACTGCGTCTCCTTGCAAGCGTACGAACACAGAGCTCTTTAAAGAACAGCACCCAATATCTTGCAAAGTACGGACCAAAAACACTTTATTCCGAATTAGAAAGTAAAATGTTTTTGTTGAACAGTCACTTTACAGAGCCCAGAAACCATTTAGCGTATATGAAGAACCTATGTAACGAACATAAATTTATGTTCCTCAACTATGTTGAATTTAGTATCCATAAACACAAGCGACAGCAAAAAAAAAAAAAAACTATATTACTTGCATCTAAATCAACAAAATGAATATAATCCAAATTTCAAGTGTTTGTGTGGCTTTGTTCGACTCTTGCGTCAAACCCGGTAGATGCCTTTTTTTCAAACAATGGGAGAGTAGTTTGCAACCGTTATTTTGTTTCTTCATAAAAGCCTGTATTGCAAAGGATTGTGCAACTCCTTGCAGAGAAAAGATCCATTAGGGTCAGATAATCTATTACCTAGCAGTGGAAGAGCTTCTAACTCTGAATCAAGGAAATGAATTGGCATTAAAGGATAAAAGACATCAGCCCTGCATAAAGCCATAATATACTTGACTTTGATGTCTTCTCACTGAAGAAAAAAAACCCTGAAATAAATAACAAGCTTCCCAGTACCTATTCACATGCATCTTTATAAATGAAGGCTACTACTCATCACATCCCGCAGAAATATGGCCGTCAACACACAAAGGAGAGAGACAGGCAATGTACGAGCATTCATAACATAAAAAGATATGACGCGAAAAAATATGAAAAAAATCAGGCTGACCTTCACTCAGGCAGAATTTGGGCATGTGTTGGTTATTTATAATGAGATGGATAGCTGGAATTCATAATAGCACTGTCTTTATGCTGACAAAAAGAAAAAATAGCATGTGAAATGAAGTATCGCAGACAAGACAATGGTAGGATTGACATACCAGCCTCAGCTTAAAGAGGCACCATCCTATTCCAATCTGACTCAATAGACTGCTGACAACAGCTCAGGAGGATCTATTTGTCTGCTGGTTTATGAAATGAGCTTGGTGCGACCAAGCCGTAAAGACAACAGCTTCGAAGAAGTGACAGTGTGTTTGCAGAGTAATATTGAAAACTGACATTGCCTATACGTGATATAAGCAGCTAAACTGTGCCTAAATCTGGTTGTTTTCCCAGATGCTGTTTACACATCAAGGACGCTTTATCAGTCCTGTGCCTATAAACACTTCCTTTTGAAACCACAGCTTGGATGTCAGTCCAACAGGTACAAACAACAAGACATTACCAAAACCTCATTTACATACAAAAAAGATGACAGCGATTGTTCAAGCTCCCCCAGATGACTTACTACCCCAGTGAGATTTTTAAGTATGCATATGATGGACACTTTACTATCCCATGAAAGAATTGCAGTGAATGATGCAACTGACAATGGTAGGTCACATAATAATGACAACATGGTGCATATAGTAGGTCCAGATTGCATTCATAGTACACATTCATACTACATAGAACATATTTCTCTTTAATTATGAGGCAGTCAGTTAATTAATTCTATTTCTGCTGGCAGAATGATGCAACCTACAGTCACTGAAAAATTACTTGTCTAAACAGACTGACATTCTTTGAGGTTTTGATCAATGTTGCGAACTTCAAAGGCAATTTTTAGAGGTGTTTTTTCCTCTTTGATGCCCTTTATGTTTTTCTTACTTTAGAATAAAGGAAAAAACTATATTAAAGACAATGGTATGTCTTTTCACTTTTGGACAGCTCTGTCATATGAAAACAGAATCCAGGAAGGCTCAATCAAATCCACTGCTATTCTTGGTCTGACACACATTATCTCTCTCTCTCTGTCTGTCTCTCTCACACACACACACTGACTGTTCAGTGATTGCAGATCTTGTAACTCTGTCTATGTCAGCAAATTTACATGTTGGTACAGTATATTCTTTCCTTGCCTGCTTCAATGAGCCACTGATTTCTCTCATTTTCTCTTCGGTCATGTAATGCACAAACTCATTTAGAAAACAAGCATTCGCACATTAAATATTGAGGATGTTACTGTAACTCCTAGGCAATCAAGATGAACTCTACATCAGATGATCAATGAACGCTATTTAAAGAGGTATTTGTAACTCCTAGTTGACCTTAATAGTGCTATGAAATCAAACACATTTGTACAATAACAACACTCCCAAATGTTTCTCTGCTGACTACGCCCAAATGTCTAGAAACACATAGCTGATTCTTCAGGACTGAAGGCAGCTGTTTCAGGAAAATCAGCAGATTGTGTTTTTAAAAAACTGTCAATTGTGGTTGGGTTAGCTAGCTATTTAGAGCTGTTCTGTCATAGGTTTTGTCGGGAATTTCTAATGGTGTTTAAAATAGCATTTTAAAATTATTTATAAATAAAATATGGTATGTGGTTAACATTACTTAATAGGAAATTAGGAACATCCTTTGCAGTACTTCCACATCTCACTCTCCAAAAAGCACATCTCTGGGAGTCATCAAAATGCAGTTGTAGTGTTTTTCATCTCACACAACACTCTTTTGATTGTCTGTGAAGGATGATGACACCCTACTTACTGAAACAGCCACAAATCCTAAGTAAGTCATATGTAAAAAGACTGAATGGGTTACTGTATTTCTCCCAAATCTTGATTACATACAGGTGCATCTCAAGAAACTAGAATGTCATGGAAAAGTTCATTTATTTCAGTAATTCAACTCAAATTGTGAAACTTATGTATTAAATAAATTCAATGAACACAGACTGAAGTAGTTTAAGTCTTTGGTTCTTTTAATTGTGATGATTTTGGTTCACATTTAACAAAAACCCACCAATTCACTCAACAAATCTCAACAAATTAGAATACCTCAATAAAAAAAAACATTTTTAGTGAATTGTTGGCCTTCTGGAAAGTACTGTATGTTCATTTACTCTATATGTACTCAATGCTTGGTAGGGGCTCCTTTTGCTTTAATTACTGCCTCAATTTGACGTGGCATGGAGGTGATCAGTTTGTGGCACTGCTGAGATGGTATGGAAGCTCAGGTTTCTTTGACAGTGGCCTTCAGCTCATATGCATTTTCTGGTCTCTTGTTTCTCATTTTCCTCTTGACAATACCCCATAGATTCTCTATGGGGTTCAGGTCTGGTGAGTTGCTTGCTGGCCAGTCAAGCACACCAACACCATGGTCATTTAACCAATTTTTGGTGCTTTTGGCAGTGCGGGCAGGTGCCAAATCCTGCTGGAGAATGAAATGAGCATCTTTAAAGAGCTGGTCAGCAGAAGGAAGCATGAAGTGCTCTAAAATTTCTTGGTAAATGGGTGCAGTGACTTTGGTTTTTAAAAAACACAGTGGACCAACACCAGCAGATGACATTGCACCCCAAATCATCACAGACTGTGGAAACTTAACACTGGACTTCAAGCAACTTGGGCTATGAGCTTTTCCACCCTTCCTTCAGACTCTAGGACCTTGGTTTTTCAAATGAAATACAAAACTTGCTCTCATCTGAAAAGAGGACTTTGGACCACTAGGCAACAGTCCATTTCTTCTTCTCCTTAGCCCAGGTCTGTGGTTCAGGAGTGGCCTAACGAGAGGAATACAACAACTGTAGCCAAATTCCTTGACACATCTGTGTGTGGTGGCTCTTGATGCCTTGACCCCAGCCTCAGTTCACTCCTTGTGAAGTTCACCCAAATTCTTGAATCGATTTTGCTTGACAAGCCTCTCAAGGCTGCGGTTCTCTCAGTTGGTTGTGTATCTTTTTCTTCCACACTTTTTCCTTCCACTCAATTTTCTGTTAACATGCTTGGATACAGCACTCTGTGAACAGCCAGCTTCTTTGGCAATGAATGTTTGTGGCTTACCCTCCTTGTGAAGGGTGTCAATGATTGTCTTCTGGACAACGGTCAGATCAACAGTCTTTCCCATGATTGTGTAGCCTAGTGAACCAAACTGAGAGACCATTTTGAAGGCTCAGAAAACCTTTGCAGGTGAATTACTGAAATATTGAATTACTGAAATAAATGAACTTTTCCATGACATTCTAATTTATTGAGATGCACCTGTAATCAGTTATTATAAACTTGTGACTTTCTTTGTGCATAATAGGAATGTGAGTTTATGTGCTTCACATATGACATGCCTTTCATGAGACAATTACACTCTTAAACGTAAAGATAGCAAAAGGGGAATAAACAACCATTAAAACCTTAAAATAACAATTTTTTTAGTCTGAAGAACATTGTAATAAATTAAAGAACCTTTTCATTATAAAAAAACCTTTTGTGCAACAGAAAATTTCCATGGAGGGTAAAGGTTCTTCTTGGAACCAGATGCCAATGAAGAACCTTTATTGTTAAAGGGAACCCCGGGTTTTAAGACTTGTATGGCTTAATATAACATAAATGATGCCTCTTAAGGCCGGGACACACCTAGCCGACTTCAAAGAACTAGTCGTGACAAAAGCCCACAATGTTGTCGCCTCGCGTCGGCAGCATCTGAACAAAAAAGCTGCACAGACTACAGACTGTAATTATGTGTTACATGCTCTAGAATAAAATAGGAAACTCACAAAGTTATGTCAACCAATTTACTTGTTTTACTGATAAATCAAAACATGCTATTCTACGTCAGCTTTCAATGTGACATCATGACTGGGAATCTCCATTAAGGCTATGTTTAATAGTGTGTGATATTGTCCATTCACAGATTGCGGTAGGTTTGGCAGAGAACAGCAGGACTGACAGGTAAATGATACAGATCATAGTGCCCTTACTTGTAACGTTGTATCATTCTAGGCTCAGTTCCAATTTATTCTCCCCTGGTGGGGAAGAGTAATTTATGGGAATCATGGGAGGTCAGTCGTGCAAAGAGTTCACGCTTGCTGCAGTTGCCAGGGAAACAGACATGTACACTCAGGCTTGGTGTATGACCTGTATCCTTTATGCATCCATTATGGTTAACCAATTTTGGGGGCAAACTGTCACTGCGGTGTGGATTGGTATATAGATGCCTGTATCACCATAGACAACGGATGAGGTGTTAAGATCTAAGAATCCCACATTTTTCACAAAAAATATTGTCCTCTGGCATGAGGCTGTCCATATCTACAGCTTGGATTCTTATCGCTTTGACTAATTCAGCCCATTATAAGGATGTTTGGGCAGAAAAAGGGAGGTTAGCTAGATATCAGGCCCTCGGAGCTTATTCAAATCCTATAACTCAACATTCTCTCTACATATTCCCCAGAGAGAAAGCGCTGTAATCAAATAGTGGGGCAGAAAGCAATTTGTAAGCCGCAAAATTGATTGCGCCATAACACAAACATCACCTTATTTATTTAGACATAATCTTCAACTGTGTCTTGAGCAATCTTAAACGAATGCATAATTAATTTCATGTTCCAAACATGGTTTACTAAACGATAACAGTTAAAAATTGTATTTCCCCACAGCCATGGAGAGGCCGTTGCATATTTCAGCTCAATTCACCTACAGCCACAAGCAGAAACTGTGGAAAACGTTTTTATCCATACCTCTCTCTCTTCAAAAGCACAATCCATCCTCATCCCTTCTGATCTCTCGGATCTATTTCACAAACTGCAATTTCCAGCAGAAGCTACAGCAAAGGTTAAAGGGGAAGATAGGTGTAAACATATTTAATTTGCAATAAATAATGCAACATCATGTCCCCATGTCCCTGAAGGTGTTAAAACACACAGATGTGTATTCACACAATAAACACACACACACAAATCAATGGTTTGCAGTAAAAGGGTGGTAGAGGTCATTTAGGACTGGGCTCAGATGTAACAAATTACCACTGTTTACCCTGTTAATATTCAGGTGCATGTTGTTAATTAGACCTCTAAATGAAGTAAGTGAAAGTGTATACATGAAAAGCCCAGGTGGTAATAGATTGAGCGCTCTGCTTTGCTTAGTGGCTTTCAGCAAATGTAGACTGCTAAAAGGAGTAAGAGCCACAGAGAAAATATAATTTCTAAAAGGACACAAGCTTCAATTAAATCTGAAACGAGCTTCACGCAGTCATATTCATTTCTGAAAATTGAGTTTCAGCCTCTGCTTAGCGCACCATTTCTCCACTCCCAAGGCCATTTTCATTTTCATATGTTGTTTTGCTATAATCTCAACTTTTGTGTGAATCAGATGGTTTATCTCTGCTATTGCAGTACACCTTATGCATCAGGGAATTACAGCTTCAGCGGCCTATAGTGCAGTGGGGGAGGTTATACTGTATGTTGTCACTCTCGCTACCTGCAAATGCTGATAATTCACCGGATGGTGGATGCATTTCCGCTTACATTCTTTCTTATCTTCTCTTTTCAACAATAGGAGCCTCTGATCACATCAATAATCCATTTTTGTCCATACAGCAGAAACCTGCAATCATTGTTTGCCAGAGCAACTTTCATAATCTCCCCATTTTGCTCATCCCACTTAGCGCACTTAGAGCAAAAATGGAGAAAAGAAAGGAACTGTAATATTTTCTAATAAATGTGAAAAGCAGAGAGATTCCAACAGTGTAAGTGCGTGAAATAATATAAAAACAGGTATAAAACTGATAATGTTATCTAATTCTAAGTTTTAGGATTTTAAAAATCCTACAAAAAAAAGAGAAACTTTCTGATGCAACATGAACTTTGAGTATGTTTGATACTGTTTGATACAAATTTGTGACACCAAGCATGTGAAATCTTTTGTACATTTTTTTTTGTAAAGACAAACATTTTCATTTATTTATATGGAGCTAGGAACATGAAATTGAGATTAATTGGAATTGGAAAAAGATTGAGATTAATTGGAATGCACAATGAAAAAATATCATTTTTGAAAATTGTTAAAAACATTTTCTGTTTTTGCACATGAACTCTTCACACACACACACACACACACACACATATATATATATATATATATATATATATATATATATATATACACACATATACATACACACCTAACCCAACCCTAAACCTACCCCTTACAGGAAAAGATGAAATTAATCATTTATTAGTGAATAATTTATTGCTATTGTGTAAATAATATGTAATCATGTAATCCATAAAAAAGTAACTGTAGTCTGATTAAATTTTAAATGTAATTTAATCTAATTACTTGTACTTAATTTTTGGATTACATGTAATCAGTTACTACCCAGCTCTGTTAATAACGTTCTCATTGAAACTGGTATGTTCATAATCTAATTTCTATTAAAAACTGCAAACTAGAAGCACTTCACTAGTGATCTCAGATGTTTAGACCCCACTATTAAAGAATGTGAGCGCACATATTTATTCTCTATATATAAACAACATTTTTGAATCTTGTGTGTGCGTTGTTTGTTGCTCTCACATTGTATTTTCTCAACAACAATCCTCCTCAATATGCCGCATGACTCTAAAGGAACAGGAAATCCTACAAATCTCTTTCCCGACATCTGCCTCAGCTTCTCAGACACCTCGTAGCCCTTTAAACTTCCAATCTTATCCTCTTTGCTCCTTTCCTCATCCCTGTTTTTTTAAACTAGCTTCCTACTTCTCTATTACTCTTTCTGATATCTAGCTCTATCATCTCTTTATCTTCCACACTTTCTCTTCTAGCTGTGTCTATGTTTAATAATACCCTCCTCCCCGCTGAATGTCCTGCAGATGGTCGGCCGTCTCCGCTTTTCTCACAGAAGTGCTATAATACTCATCTGCTTCACATGAAGCCAGAAACTGAAACAGAAATGCACTGTTCTGCAACTGGCATTGTTCATCATTTCAGCCATTTCTCTTCTGCTAACAAGTTTCTTAAGCAGCCATGAGACATTTGTTAGGTTGCTCCCATTTTGTTACATCTGATCAGATTTTATTGCTAATAAAATGAACGGGATGACAGCTAGGCTGGCCTCCATGGGCTATAATGACTAATGAATCTCCTTGCAGAGTGCAACACGCTGCCTCTCCTGCCTCTGAACAAACCGTACTTCATATAAAGAGTGTCTGTCTCAGAGAAATTCTAAGTACATGATACCGAACACTTATGCAGAGTGTTCAATCACACAAAATGCTGATTGTTATGAAAAATAGTGAGCAAATGCCACTGAAATGAACGGACACGCGAACTAATAGCTTCTGCCAGGTATTATAGACCTCCTTGGGTAAAATGGTATCAAGTGAAATCTGAATAATGAGAAAAAACACATGCACCAAGTATTGCTTACAATGTTTTCCTGATGAAAGAGCACAGCTTAATGTTTATATGGCCTTGTACAAATAAGTGTATGATTGTAAACATTCATTCTAAAACATAAATTTGCTGTTTCTGGTCTTCAGCAGCATTTAAGTACAATATTTGATTTTCATGAATAGACTGAGTGGGTGAGTGTCTCCATATCCATGTATGCATGTTATTGAGAGAGAAAAAGAAGAAGAAAGAAGCATTGTAGATGAGGCAACATTAAAGAAACAGACCTTAAGGCAATAATCTTGCTTGGTGAATGGCACACGATGACAAAACTCTGCATGATGACCTACAACATCGCTTGCTCTCTTTCCTGTCGTCTCTTTGTGCTACTGGGAAGAACGTGGCCCACTCACAGACCCCCAACCACGAATTATATGAGTCTCAGAGATGAAGTGCGGTAATAGCCTCGAAAAACCATGTCATCCGGCTTCCTGTTATGGACAGAATGAAGTGGAAAATTGGCCGTTTAGAACAGTCCTAGCTGAATTTCAATTGACTGGGGTGACAAAATGAAATCAAATATGAATTCAAACACACAAAAAGAATAAAAAAAAGATAACAACAGCAACAAAAACATCTTCCTTTGAATGTTCTTTTCATTTAGTGTGATAAGGTAGACAACAAGCAATGGTTACTTTACAGTTTTAAAAAAGGAACTTTAAAAAGATCGAGAAAAACACCCTTTGAGGCTGACTCTGACAATGCACTTAAGAAAATGTTCTCTACAAAAACATGCACAAACACTCTTTTCTTTTCCCCGCTGTTTTAGCTTAATAAAAATTCAGGTTTCTCTTTTTTTAACTGCCAGCGGTCTTGCTGAGGGACCATCTGCTGATATTTCTAGCTTTAAAAATCTAGGAGTGTGATGATAAGCTGCTCTCGCTCTGCGTCGAAGAATTTTGCCAGATTCTCTATTCAGGCCAGTGGAGAGGAGAGTTGGCAGCTCTTCAAGAGGTCATGCTCTTCACAGAGGCTTCACTTTGAAAAGCGGAAAAATGGAATGTGTAATTAAACAATCATTTATAGTCATTGCCATATGTCAAATCATCATACTGACTCTTAATATCAGTCACTATGGGAAAATACCCCATCTAGGAATATTGCCAACGTTAGTTATTGTTTATAGGCAAGTTTTCAAATGCAAAATAGAAGTAAAGTTAAAATGCAAGAATGCTGCTGTTGCGGCGGAATACGAGCGACCTTGTGATGCAGGTAATGGCAGCCATGGTAAGACCAACAACACGATTAAGATTGTGATACTGCTTTTATACAACAGTTTATACAACAGAGTAATTTTAAATTTTAGAAGCAATTTTTGCTCTATCAACGAAACTAGGCCCAAACAATAAATCCAAATGAGTGGTTCACTGTGGCGTGTTACACATCAGTGTTTTTGTGTTTCACTCCTCAACAAATCAGTGTTTTTGAACAAATCAGTTGAGTGAATGACTCAATGACTCACAGTATAATGGCCACTGTTTCATTTCAATGGCTGTTGTTTCATTCCTGAATGAATCAGTGTTTTTAAACAAATCGGTTGAGCAAACGACTCAGTGACTCACAGTATAAAGGCCGCTGTTTCATTCTTGAATAAATCATTTTTTTTGCACAAATTAGTTGAACGAATGCATCACTGACTCACAGTATAAAGGCTGTTGTTTCATTTCTCAATGAATCAGCGTTTCTGAACAAATCATTTGAGTGAATGACTCAATGACTCACAGTATAAAGGCCGCTGTTTCATTCCTGAATGAATCAGTGCTTTTGAACAAATCTGCTGAGTGAATGACTCAGTGATTCACAGTATAAAGGCTGTTGTTTTATTCCTCAATGAATCAGCGTTTTTTAACAAATCGGTTGATTGAATGACTCAATTTCGCACTTACAGTATAAAGACCACCGTTTTATTCCTGAATGAATCAGTGTTTTTGAACAAATTTGTTGAGTGAATGACTCAGTGACTCAATTACAGTATAAAGACTGTTGTTTTATTCCTGAATTAATCAGTGTTGAATCACTGAACAAATTGGTTGAATGGATCAACTCATCACCTACTTGCATACCAATGTATCTAAATGCGTGTTTACACCATGAACATTTACTATAATGACAATTATATCAGGGTCAACACTAACTCAAGCTAATGTGCTGTTTATTTTCAGCATGCGCTGCTGTTATGTTTTATCCTATTTAAAAGCTTGAGCTTTTTAAAGTCGGATGGACTCTGATTGGCTGTCAATGTATTATCATTCATCAGCTGGAAAAATATTGCTCTGTGATACCAACAATACAGTTGTGGTTGTGGTGTGGGCTCTATTAAAGTTAGAACAATTAATAAAACTTGTATCACTTTGTAAAAATGGACAAAGTGCAAAGTGATACAAACTGGAGTGAAACAAACTATGAAAAGTCCCAGTGCCATTGTCTACACTGGCACTCTTGAAACGCCACTCAGCCAATCAGATTTGAGGACCGAAAAAAAATCTATAATAGATAAATTCGATTTTCATGCTTTCCATAAAGCAAATTACATCATAAACAACCAAAATATGCATTTTATAAAACAAGTAATATTTATCACATGGTCACAACACGTGTTCCATCCTGTCCTAATGGCACAGTTTTAGGGTCTGTGTAAGTACCTGCAGAACTCCTTGGTGACATTTAAGAGTCAATCCATTATGGCATGATTCTCTCTTGATAGATGCTTTTAAAGATAGACTTTCTGGGGGATGGTTGGTGTGAATAGGTCTTAAAAGGTGTCTTGAATAAGAAAACTGAAATAGAACCAGCTGGCATCAGTTTAATAATGTCAACTGCAGCTGTGCAAAGCCCAGATGTTTGCTAAAGAAAACCCAACAGTGCGGACAGTCTGAGTGGGTCATTAAGGTGAATAGGCAAACACTGCTGTTGGTAAAGTGCTGCTCTCAAACTGTGGACACAGCGAATGTTCCTTGGGGAGGATTGCAAGCGAGAGAAACACACAAAGAGCTGCACATCTCTTTGTCTGCTTAATTACTACAACACACCCTCAAAGCATTATGATCGTGAACCTCAGAGATTTTAGGCATGCGTGTGGATGATAAGGAACTGGACACAAAATGGCTCAGCCATTTAAGAATCTCCACAAATGAGTCTCAAAGGGATGGCCTTGCGGTTCGAAAAGTGCTTACCACATCACATTTCTTTTCAGGGACCACACTCAGTCTGTGCCTTTTTAGGGTAAAAACCCTAAAACCCCTTCACAGTGGAAAAAAGATGCTTGCAATGCTTGGGAAATTCAAGGTGAATCAGAGGCATGTTCGTGCCAGGACTGCAGTCAGGCTGAGTAAAACGCAACGCGGATTTCTGCTTCATTTGACGGAACTGAATAAACTGAAAGGCACATTAAAGGGGTCATCGGATGCTAAATTCACTTTCACATGTTGTTTGAACATTAATGTGTGTTGGCAGTGTATGTACAAATGTACCCTATAATGATAAAAGATTAATTAATCTGTAAAAATATTCCCTTTTTCAAACTGAGCCATTCTCAGATACCTGTCGTTGTGGTGTCACACCGACAGAGGCCGCTCCCACGATAGTTGATTGACATGAGCGTTTTACCTCAGATCAGTTGTAACAGTCCGACCTCTTTGTTTCGATGCCGGAGCAGGGATGTAAATTAGACAAGAATATCTCTGATTGAGCAATTGAGGTGTTGTGCTGCTGGATGTAATAATGAACATAGTGGTCGTCATTTACTCCCGACATCTGAGCTGCTGAAGATGCAGTAGATTACGTTTGTTTGTGAAGGGAATGCGCCTCCCGATCTACATATATCCGTCTATGTTTGCGCGAATCGTTCGTGATCCAGCTTCACTTACAGCAGAAGTGAGTATAAGGTTATTTTTTTTACGAATCTTTGCGATTGTCTTTCCTAATAATGTGCTAGTTAGCAAGTTTAGCGGCTAAACGCGGCTAAAGTAAACAGGCTCATCGCTCCACAGAGAAAAGAGAGGGGCGGGACGAGCAGAGCTCATTTGCATTTAAAGCAGCCTCGACCAGAATGAGATGATTTTTGAAGAGCTGATTTGGGCACGGTAAAAAGGCTGTTGTTTTACACAACCACTGAGAATTTTTAATGAAAGTATATTATAGACTTTTCATTAAGACCCTAAAGAATCACATCAGCTAGTGGAAAATGGGCATCCAATGACCCCTTTAAAACAATCAGTTTTATTCCTAATCAGCAAGGTTCTTTAGTCATCGCTGTCTAGTTATTAGTCTTTGGGATTGTGTGTCTTACTGTCAGTCTGGAAGATGTTTAGTGTTTCCTGAGAGAAGCTGGTCACCAGTAAGGTAAATGTTTAGACAATGTGTTCTGTATTGACAAGGACTACAATTGTTTGGGTGTTATTAGTTTAAGCAAATCATGTTTGTCCATTCTTGTCATTTAGCAGACCACATTTGAGCAAATAATGCAGACGTTTTGGTACTAACAAACTTTTTCTTGCAGCACAATTTTATGGCCTATTGCCAAAGTATTTGCAACTTAGCTGCATAAAAAGAAAATGCGAAAGAATAAAAACATACAGTAAATAAAATGAAAGATAGTTTTCAACTTAAATTGCTAGTAAATGTCACTATTAATTACACCATTTTTTATTTTATTGCAATGATATTTATAACATTTGACAGCAAATATTGTCAGGTCCATCACCATATATTACATTATGATTTAGGCTTTTTGTTTCACTCTGTGACCTTTCACCCCTTATGTATGACCTCTTGACCTGAACTCTATAATAACAGACAGTGGAACAGCTTTGCTAAGAGCCAGGCAGATTTTCTATCATTATCAGACATGCAAGACAAAACAAACACCATTATCATCCCGAGAATCCTAAGTAGCCTGTTTGTTTGATTGTTTGTTGATTGCTAATTTCTTTTGTCCTCCCTTGAGTGAGATTCGCTGATGTGGTTCTGCTCTGCTGGGGTGTTGATACAGTAGTAGTGCCAGTACTACATAAATTTGGATGAATTTACAATTCCAAGGGACACTGACAGGACATAGAAAGGGCCACAGAACATATTCAGTCATGTTATTAGTTTTATTGGAGGTATGGTTGGATAATCAGTTACTGCACAGCTGTGCATTGATCTAATTATTGATACAATGGCCTAGAGCACAGTGGAGAACTGAAGAACAGGTCCATGTCATGAAGCACTAGTATAACAAATTAACTTTTAATTAGTTAAACTTGATTTTTAAAATATCAAATTAATTTATGTTTTGCATTGTTTTATCTGTATCCGGATTAGCTGCAAATACTGTTTCAGTATGAATATACAAATATTTTTCATGCCCAAAAAAAAAAAAAAACAGTAGGCTTCTATATAATCCTATACATAATCCTATACATCCTGTGTATTCATAGAAGACTTACTTTATAATATAGGAATGTGGCGTCTCTTTCCTCAGAATTGTCAGGATAAATCTCATGTCGTAATTCTGTGTGAAGTATGTGAATGAATTCACCGCCCTTGATGGATCATGCAGAAATTTCTCTTATGGAAATGAGGCAGGCAATGCGGTACAAGCAGCTTTCTCATGCCATGAATTTTCCTACTTGCTAAATCACCTGCTTTGTCTCTGAGCTCACACTCAAAAGCTGGAGAAATCCTGACTGAAAGCACTGAGCGGGCTTTGACCAGGACGTGTCAAGAGGAGGAAGACTATATTATGATTCACCCCAAAATCACAAGGTTTTTGTCGGTCAGACAGAGGCTCAGTCACTGATCCACAATGCCAACACAAATAATATGATTTCTAGAATTTGTCATTTATTTTTTATTTATTATAAGTGCTGTAGTTTTCATATAAATATACTGTCTGTTGGTCAAATAAACAAACAGTAAGCTATATTTTTATTTGATATTTAGCTTTATGCATCTATTTAACAGCAGGTTCCATTGTGACAATTTAAACAAAAATAGACTTTCAAAAATGAACCTACACTGATAAATATTTAGTAGAGTAAAAACTGGGACAACTAGGCCTGGTCTCCTCTATTTAAAACTTAAACATAAAAAGGACCTTGCAAAGGGTGACAAATGCTACATCATTTTGTTTTGCTACATTAAACCGGCTTCATTTGTGAGATAACTGTGAGCATACTGTATTTTTTTTTTTAACTGATATCTCAGCTAGCACATTAAGCTTATTGTAAATTATTAAACCTATTCATTTCGTTGAAATTGTGCAAATATATTTCTTATTACATTTTATATCTTTCATGGGGCGTCGTTTGAGCATTTAAATTAGTCACTGCTCATCAGGCACTGTCACCTCCTACTCCACTCTCATGGTGTTTCATATCTAGCTATTATAGAGCAGACTAATATTACACTAAACACAGGGGCACGGTCAGCCTCACTCTTTATCTTGAGCCTCAAAGTTAACTCACTGAGCATAAATACAATGACGAAAAATGGACTTAGGGCTCTTTACGAAAGAAAGTAGCGAACGCAGGTTGTCCCCTCAGCCATCCTCAAGGAGGAAACCAAAATAGACGGCGCGGTGTTTGGGATGGTCTTTCTTTCGCCTGCCAAAGATAAACGGAACGACCTTTTGGTTTGACATTATCACGAAAAAGAATCTACACGCGTTAGTCGGACTTATTTGGCTCACAAACTTATTTTAAATTGCTAACAGAGCGAGTATGGGTGAGACAAAGGGCTCTACCCATCGACGGCTATTCTGGGGGACCGCATAGCTCATGAGTGTGTTGGGAACGACCCGAGCTCTGGACAATATCTTGTTTCACATATCCAGGGACAAATATGGTGCGTCTTTTAATTTATTTTCCGGCGCTTTGGACATCCGGAGAACTGTCTGACAGTTGTAGGTGACACGGAGAAATTTATTTGAACGATTTTGGGATGAATAAGTGGAGCGCGCATCTCTTGCACGAGCGCAGGTGGACCTGAGGCGCTGTAGTAAACGAAAATAAAACGCGTAAAACCCAGCGACATATTTTGTAAGTCACTTCTATGGTTTTGCGGGGTTCATTCTTCTCGCGTTCGTCCATTTCCAACTGTGAATAGGCATGTGTGGAATACAGCTACTCTTTTAAGGAGCAGCGCATTAATGGGAGGATTTTTCTCTGGACTACTACACTTAATCAATTTACACATCACTTTCTCTCGAAAAGCCATTGTCGCGTGGATATTCATCGTATTATCGATTCCCGTCGAGTGGAAGAATGCCTGAGGACCTCTCCGCGGCCAAAGCCCTCTACATGGGCATGGAGGTGGTGATCGCCGTGTCATCCGTGATAGGAAACGTGATGGTGGTTTGGGCGGTAAAAATTAATAGATCTCTGAGAGATACTACGTTTTGCTTCATTGTTTCTCTGGCGCTTGCGGACATTGCCGTAGGAGCGTTAGTCATACCATTGGCGATAACTATAAGTATCGGACTCCAGACTCACTTTTACAGCTGTCTGCTGGTGGCGTGCACCGTGCTGGTTTTGACCCAAAGTTCTATCCTCGCCTTGCTCGCTATAGCCATCGACCGATACCTGAGAGTCAAGATCCCAACCAGGTAAAGTTATTATTCCCTCATTCCATCTGGGGTCCCTGTGCTGTAAGAATAAGTAAATACACCTTTACTTATATGGTACTGTGCAGTATGTTGTCATACAGCCAGTGCTATTCATATGTCTCACACACATCAAGGTTCTTCTGTCATTTGAGCACGTTCCATATACTCCATATATTGTTTTTATACTGAGGAAATGGGATTTTCCAAGCCTACCTTACACACAACCCTCACATATACCTTTTTGAATTTTTAGAGATTGTTCCTGATGATTATTGGCTGGTCAGCACAAGACATGATCCATCCACCCATCCTTATACATGCTTTGTATAGTCCAGTACATACTGTGTATATACAGTGTATGATCCAACCATACATATATGTGAACCTGGACCACAAAACCAGTCTTAAGTAGCAAGGGTATATAGCCATAGCCAAAAATACATAGGTCAAAATAATACATTTTTCTCTTATGTTAAAAATTATTAGGATATTAAGTAAAGTCATCATGTTCCATGAAGATATTTTGTAAATTTCCTACTGCAAATATATCAAAACTTATTTTTTGATTAGTAATATGCATTGCTAAGAACTTTAAAGGCAAAGATTTTCTCAGTAATTTGATTTTGTTTTGCACCCTCAGATTCCAGATTTTCATATAGTTGTATCTCGACCTAATATTGTCCTATCAAGCCATAAAAAACATGAACAATTATTTGGTACTATTCTGTACTGTAAGTTACACTTCTGAAAAATGCTGGGTTAAATACTACCCAGCACTGGGTAAAATATGGACAACCCCAGCAACTGGGTAGTTTTATTTAACTTAACTATTGTTTAAAAATTACTATATGGCTGGCTTAAAATGAACCCAAAATCGGTTGTAAATTAAAAATCAGACACATAATTACTAGAGGCATCAGCAATAATGAAAAGGTGAGCATTTATTAATAAGCAATTTAAAAATGTTTTTAACATTTACAAATTTTAAGCAAGAAATATGGTCATTTTTAAGCAATAACTGAGTAAAATAAAGCTACCCAGAAGGTTGGGTTAAACATTTAACCCAACCGCTGGGTCAAAACAACCCAGTCACTAGGATTGTCCATTTGCATAAAGATTTAAATTATGGAAAAAAATTGTCATTTTTACAATTAGTCAAGTTTCATGAGAGAGATCATAAATAAAATTCCATAAACATGTTCCAACTCTTTATCACAACATTACACCATCCCAGCCAGGTTAACATCTACAACATGCATACACTATCTGCTTTTAAGTTTTAGCTACATCCTGTTTGCAGACTCTGTGCGTAGGTTACTCTTTGTCCCCAGAGGAGTTAAACATACTCAACATACTCAGCCATGTAAAAGCCATTCCATTTTTAAAGATGCTTTTTGTGTGGACAGTATAGCCAATTCTGTGTTCTGTGCTCTTTTCTCACTGTAATGCATCAAACATGAGTCCTGTGTTCAAGTCCCAGATGAGTTCATATAATTCTGCATTTAATATTGTGATTTTGCTGGCATGATTGATGATTCCCATGATCAGTATTATAAACATAAAATCATCCCCTTTCAACACTTTTGTGAAGAGACAGACAGTTAGCAGCAAAGGGAAGTGCATTGCTTATTTTGCAACATGGAAGTACGTTACTGTGTTTGAACGTGCAAGACTTTTGAATTATTAGCCAATATACTGATATAACAGCAGCCAATATTTCAAAAATTGCAGTAAACAGTAAAACTATTTGCACCAGAAACCAGTGTGTTCATGATTATGATAATAACTTAAAATAACAAATACCAGTTTGCAATATAAAGCAGCATAACGGGTTGTTTTTGTACTGGTAAAATAACCGGAAGCAAATGACACAGGAAGCCTTGCAAATTCAAGCTACAAATGGCCGTAGTTGCTCTTATGTTAAAAATTAGGTGGACACCACAGGGTGCTGCAAGAAGAAAAGGTAACACTTTAATTTGGAGAGCGAATACAATCCCATGAAACTGTCGCAAATGAGCTATAGGGAAGTGAAGTATGTCTGAGAAGTGTATAGAGTTGCTGCCCTGAGTCACTGCCTGTCGGCTCTGCCAGGATCAACCACCGTGCACAATAGATGAGAACACAAGAAGCTGAACTGATGGCCTGCAGTATAGTCCAAAAGTGTGAAACCAACACAACTGACACTTTCAAGGACCAGAAAAGTAGTAAGGACATCTTTAAAATAGTCCACGTGACCTCAATGTGTTCAAACCGTAATGTTATCAAGCTGCAAGAATACTTTTTTGTGCGCAGAGAAAACAAAAATAAGTTTATTTAACAATTTCTACAATGATTTGTAGATTAAAAAGCCTTCTGACTGTATCGTTGCGCACAGTGTTTCTCCTGTTTGTCAGCGCGGTTTCATCTGTCTATAAACTGAATTTTAGGCACTTCACTTTGGCGCTGTTTAGAGGCAGAGATGCTTCAGCGAGTCAACGCATCTGCTCTAGTACGTAAGTTCGTGCCGTGCTGCCATTTGAACTTTGATCCGAGCGGATAAACGGTCCGAGTGGTGTGCTTTGACTAGCACTCTTTTATTCCACCTTTGTCGCGTAAATACTATATCCAACATCTATCAAACTCGTTACCGTTTATAGAGGAAATTCGTATCGCGTGATAATTATCGTTAACGATTTATTGCCCAGCCCTAGATACGTAGAGCGAATGTGGACAGCCACACCATTGTTTTCAAAAGTCTCCGTTTTGGTCCTGGAGTTTTCAAACTAAATAGCAGCATTTTGAAAAGCCTCCGTTTTCGAGGGTCGAAAACTTTGGAGTAGTGTAAAAATAAAACACACTGGTGTAAACATAGCCTAAAGTTCTGTAGTCTACAGCTTTTACTGATATAGAATGTGACTGTGCATTACAACCTAGCAGAAGACAGTGACAAATAAATCCATTGAACTCCATTTTATTTTATTTATTCCACTCTTCAATAATGCATATGGCTTTTATTCTGTATAAAGCAGGGGATCTCAACTCTGGCCTACAAGATCTATTTTCCATTTATCAGAGTTTAGCTCCAACCTTGAACAAACGCACCTGCCTGTGACGTTCTGGTGGTCCTAAAGACCTTGATTAGCTTGTTCAGGTGTGTTTGATTAGGCTTGAAGCTAAACTCTGCAGGAAAATGGATCTCGTGGACCAGAGTTGAGAACCCCTGCTATAAAGCATAGTCATGCTCACAGCTTGCTAAATACAACAATCTATTTTCAGAAAACTGTTAATTTAATCATAGCAACTTAAAAACAGAGCGCAAAAAGGTACAAAACCCATCACTGGAGCATTTGAGTGAAAACAAAATAATAGGCTGTGGTTCTGGTCTACACAAATCATGCAAAGAGTATGAATATTAAAATGAAACAATTTATCATTTAACATGTATGTTTTTTACTCATTATGGTTAATAAAAGCACAAGCAATGATTCTATCTATTGAATCTTAATAAACGGGGTCTATTGACTCGGAGAACTTTTGTGTGGAGTTCAGTCAGACAGCTCCGGAGACATGAAAGTCTGCCATTAAATCACAGGTGCCTTTGTTATGAAATCATTCACACAAAAGACAAGGAGTTTGGAGACAGAACTACAATCTCAGATAAAAGACAGCATCTCAAAGAAAATGCAACTCTATTGAAAGACAAGACGGAGTGGGAGTGACTGAAACAAGCTTTCAGATGGTAGTACTTTGTCACAATTTAGCTCTTAATTTAACTTAGACAGCAGGTAAAAGCATCCTTGGTCATCCAAAGACACCAAGAAGTGCCCCTGATTCTGTACCAGCAATAACTGTACAGAATTTAGCTTCTTTTTTTTAATTTTGGAGTCATAATATTTCTGAAATTGCAGTAATAATGTATATCTTGAGATATTGAGTTTGTTTCACTCTTGTTTTTTTGTTTCAGTTATAAGCGAGTGGTCACTCCCAAACGAGCTGGAATTGCAGTATTCGTGTGTTGGACAGTGGCCTTCATAGTCGGTTTGACTCCCATGCTGGGCTGGAACAATTTACACAACCTGCAACGTACCAACGGCTCAATCGGCCCTGACCTAATTGTCACCTGCCAGTTTGAGAACGTCATCAGCATGGAGTACATGGTCTACTTCAACTTCTTCGGCTGGGTACTTCCCCCTCTGCTTTTCATGCTCATCATTTACTCTGAAATCTTCTACATGATTCACAAGCAGCTAAACAAGAAAGTGTCCAGCCACTCTGAACCAAACAAGTATTATGACAAAGAACTGAAGCTGGCGAAGTCTCTGGCGCTAGTGCTTTTCTTGTTCGCCGTAAGCTGGCTTCCTCTCCACATCATGAACTGCATCACACTCTTCTGTCCGGAGTGTGAGAAGCCCATGTTCCTTATTTTTATTGCCATTCTGCTCACGCATGGCAATTCGGCCGTCAACCCTATTGTTTATGCTTTCCGCATCAAGAAATTTCGTACTGCGTTCCAAAGGATCTGGAAGCAGTATTTCTGCTGCAAGGAGGCTCCTCCCCCCGAGAGCCAGCCAAGCGAGAGACTTGATAACAACCACTACATCGCCGCCGCCGTTGCCGTCGCCGATCCTCCTGAACCTGCTCTGGAACATAACGTCTGACTGACAACCTAGGATTCTCTAAGGAGGTCGAATGACTTCTGCTGGCTGGACGTCCAAAGCTGTCATGTCTTGGTTTGTCTCTTTTGAATGTAAATCAGAGCTCACCACAGACTCTTCTGGCTGAACTGTCCCTTTGTAGGAATAATGAGACAGCACCGCTTTAAAAAGCACCAAGTGAGTCAATCCTTTTGAAGAGGAAGGGGAATCACAGGAAATCTTGCTTTATGAAGCAGCCTTGAAGGATGCTTTTAAATCAAATTAGTTTGACAGTACATATCATACAATTGAATTATAAAAACACACATATTTGATCAAATAATGAATCAAATTTGAATCAAATTTGAGCAATTATAAAAATATACATCTTAATTTATTTAAAATGATAACATCTAATCACTAGTTACTGGTTCAGTATGAATGTATGCAGAACAGATGTCAGAGTGCCGTACACTCTCAGGTTCTTGGATGTTCTGCTTGTTTTCTAAACCTTTGTGCACAATGACAGGAAGAGGATGCCAGAAACAGTGACAAGGAGGTGAACACAGGTTTTTCTTGTCCTATTATGGAGTGTCTTAGTGCAGGTCTGTTATTGTGAAGGACTAAAAAAAAAAAATTGTACTGCAGGCAGCTGACATTGGATTTTACTCTCAGATGCAGTGAGATTCTCTTGCCTTTTTAGAAAATTGTGTGTGTGTATGTGTATGAAAGAGTGCATGTCATAAAACTGAAAATGTTTGAGGATTTGAAGATATACTGAAGTCCTATTTATCCATTTCAGAGCGAAACTGTCAGTACCTAAGACTAAATATCCACTGTCTGAACATATTCAGGGGTAATAAATTATCTAAACCAATAGTATTTTACCTTTCAGTATTATGGCAGAATTTAACTACACTTTTTCCAGAATCATAATAATCAATTTTAAAACAAAAGTACGCTATACTACTAGGAAAACATACTGAACTGTATTTTGACTTGTCTTAAAGGGACAGAGCATCCAAAAACAAAAAATGTTGTTCTAATTCCATTTGGGTTTTTCCACTTGTATAACACAGAAAGAGATTTTAGATGAATACTCACCCTCATTTTTGGGTGAAGTAACCCCATTAAAGGTAAAGTGTGTAATGCTGGGGATGATAAAACTATACAGGTTGATGCAAAAGTTTGGAAACCCCTTGCAGAATCTGTGAAAATGTAAATAATTTTAACAAAAAAAAAAGAGAGATCATACAAAATTGTTTTTGTGATGGTTGTTCATGAGTCCCTTATTTGTTCTGAACAGTTAAACTGAGCACTGTTCTTCAGAAAAATCCTCCAGGTCCTGCAGATTCTCCAGTTTTCCAGCGTCTTTTGCATATTTCCAGCAGTGACTGTATGGATTTAAGATTCATCTTTTCACACTGAGGACAACTGAGGGACTCAAACACAACTATTAAAAAAGGTTCAAACATTCACTGATGCTCCAGAAGGAAACATGATGCATTAAGAACCAGGGGGTGAAAACTTTTAAACAGGATGTCCAAATTTTTCGGAAGCAACAGAAGATACTTGCATGTTGCCCGGAAGACAAATTAAGTACAATTTATCTTGATCTTCAAATTCAAAAAGTTTTCACCCCCTGGCTCTTAATGCATTGTTTCCTTCTGGAGCATCAGTGAATGTTTAAACCTTTTTTAATAGTTGAGTTTGAGTCCCTCAGTTGTCTTCAGTGTGAAAAGATGGATCTCAAAACCGTACAGTCACAGCTGGAAAGGGTTCAAATATGCAAAAGATGTGGGAAAAAATGAAGTATCTGCAGGACCTGGAGGATTTTTCTGAAGAACAGTGCTAAGTTTAACTATTCAGAACACACAAGGGACTCATGAACAACCACCACAAAACAAACAAACAAACAAAACAGTCGTAGATCATCCAGGTAACCACAGTATTAAGAACCAAGGGTTCCCCAACTTTTAAAGGGCGTTATTTTAATAATTTCAGCTATTTTTTTGTCTTGTGGACTATATGCAAACATCTTTTGTGTAAAATATCTTACTCATGACTGTGTTAAATAACAAATGACATGCATTTTTATGATCTCTCTTAATTTGTTAAAATTATTCACATTTTCACAGACAAAGGGGTTCTCAGACGTTCGTATAAAACTGTAAGTAAAGCCATTTGTAGGTTGATTTCCCTGAACAGTTTAAACACTGTGGTTCTGAGGCGCTATCAAAACATTGCTCTGTTTGTTTGAGCATCCTGACCAGCTTGACACCGACATCCTGACCGTGAGTTTGAGCCGCCAATTGCACATATGGGAGTGTTTGGAAATTATTTTTGCAATTCCGTTTGGACGCGCTAGTGGCGCACGAATTACACACTTCACTTGTCACACTAGTGTGGGGTTTTTGATCTCACATGCGGTTGAAATACCAGGCCTATACTGACATCAAAGCTAAACATGTATCTAATCTGTACATAGTAATGTTATGCACTATGTCCAAGTACATTATGTTCATAATTGTTAAACAGACGGTTGTGGAATTACAATCATTTGTACATGAAATATTTCAGTAAATGGGAACAATGGGCTAATACATTTTGCCATCTTGTCTTTACTTCACTGCAGCAGACAGACACAGTATATGTGAGTGGTACTGTATTGCCTTGATATGGAGGTGGGAGCTTCCCGTCTCTGAACCCCATGCAGTTCTCCGTGTGATTCAAAACAGGAAATATCACTTTACTATCAATGGAAATAGCTCATCATTCACCATGCTTGAGCTGAAAACAGCCAAGAAAGCAGTGAAGATTCTTGGTAGAAATAACACAGGTCCCAGGGGTCCACATGTGTGGGTAGGGGGTTGGTTGGCACAGTTTTTAATTTTTTGTTGAATATCTCAAGTGGAAGAAATATTAACCCAATTATGTGCAAACAAAAGTTCTTAAGTGAAGACATAGACATTAAATGTCATAAAATATTTTATAAATCTTGTTAATTAATGACTAAATGTATGTTAATTAACATACGGAAATGGTTGGCACAGAGCTAGGTTTGAAATGGTAGCAACAAAACCTCTTCCAGATGCCTTTTTAACATATTAACAAATTCTTTTCTACTATTGAGTATTATGAGTATGTGTCTGTAAGTATGTCGAGTTAAATGATCATGCTGCTACGAATGATTAATTTAAAGGAAATAATTACGCATGATAAATCAGTTTAGCCATTTTAGCCATGCAACATGATTTATCACAGACTTCCAAATAGTCCCTATTCTATTAAATAGCATTAATATATTTTAGATCTCTTTAATCAATGATCAATATCTTTTAGATATCTATCTATAATCAATGAGAGTGATTCAAGAGGTCAAATGTCAGATGTAACATTAATGTGAGTATTCAGTAATGAACCAGAAGTTAATCTTGTGCCAACCTATAGTATCCTAAAGTTTTATTGTAGGTGTCTGTTCCTAGTATGCTTAGTCACTGTATGCTGCTGACATTCCCTATTCAGTTTCTATTTTAAGAATTCCTCAAGCTTTAGTGATGTGCTAAAAAGCAAAAAACAGTCAGGATACTGCGTCGTATCATAGTGTTACATCGACCTCTAGTGGATGTAATGGGCGCTGGATGTAAAATAAAGCACGCTGTAAATAAAAGGCTAATTTTGCCAGGTTAAAACATAACAAGCCTAAAATCAAAAACATGTGATCCTGGACCACAAAACCAGTCATAAGAGTCCATTATATATCATCTGAAAGCTGAATAAAAGCTTTCCATTAGGACAATATAGGATAATATTTGGCCGAGATACAACCATTTAAATAACTGGAATGTGAGGATGCAAAAAAAAATCTAAATATTGAGAAAATCGCCTTTAAAGTTGTCCAAATGAAGTTTATAGCAATGCATATTACTAATCAAAAATTAAGTTTTGATATATTTATGGTAGGAAATTCACAAAATATCTTCATGGAACATGATCTTTACTCGATAATTCAAATCGATAAAATCGATATTACCGAAAAATCTCAAATTTATACCCATATTGCAATTGCTACAAATATACCCGTGCTACTTGCGACTGGTTTTGTGGTCCAGGGTCACATACAGCACCTCCCAGTCGTTAGCTACAGAATTCAATTTACAGTAAATAATAATAATAATAATACATTAAAAAAGCCGCATTATATGTGAATTTTATTTTATTCTATTTTATATCATCTTTCCACAACTGTCCAACAAAGCCAAGTACAAACACGAAAGAAAGAAAGAAAGAAAGAAAGACAGACCACCATAAACATACATGAAACAAAAAAAAAAAGCAAATGAATGCTAAGAGGCATCTAAAAGCAAATTATTTTAAGTTTGAATGACGTTTAATATCATTCACTATGTGGAAGCAGTCGTTTCTATGGCAATTTCTGGGCTGAGCTCAAGCAAAAAACGCAAAATCTGCCCATTGCGGAAGCCACTGACGTCACATGAGCTCGTGCGCGACATGGAGGCGTGGACAGTAAACGTATTTTTTGGCGGACAAACCAGCAGCAAATGCCAGAGCTCAGGAGTGCCTTTCAAAGCGCGCTGAAATCTTTTGAATTTGTAAACATACCGCGACCCTCGTAAGCCCAGTGCGCGGGTTCAGCATGGCGCTCATCTGCACAAATACACCACATCATCACCTGCCAGGCTAACCGGCCTGCTAACACACTCGGATGAACAATAACTGGCAAGCATGCTGTTATATTTATCCTTTTTTGTCTGACTCTGTCTGTTCAAAAACAAAGCGTAACTTTAGTGCGATGCCGCTATTCGTTTACTGCTAGCGCTGCTTGCTTACGCTGTCAGTTGCATCGTTACCTTGCCAGTGCATACTGAATATTGTGTTTATTTACATTTCTGACAGCGCTGCTAGAGAAGTGACCCTTTCAAACGTCAACAAATCCAGTGAAACTAAAATACAGCTTTTGTTAACAGATCCCTTTAGGAATAAGCAGTAGGTAACGTCTGAACTCCTCACAGCAGGACACAATGAACGGAAAAGTCCTACCAGACACTCCAATAGCTGTAGACTGTTGGCAGCTCCGCAAGTGCCATCACGTCCGTCTGTTCTTCTTGTCTCACATGCACGCGGATCACACCTCTGGCCTCTCATCCACCTGGAGTCATAGACCCATTTACTGCTCACCTCTCACTGCCAAACTGCTCCAGCTCAAACTTAAGGTGAGGTCAAGCAGATTAATTGACTGCGTCTGGGGAAAATTAGAAAAAAAAAGAATTATAATTGTATTGTTATTATTATTATTATCATCATTTACCAGTGCTATTTTATTATTATGTATGTGCTATTACAGTGTTTATTGATATGCAGAGTTATCAGTTTTCATTTTCATTTTTAGTTTACATTACATTTTATTATATGCTTTCATCGGTTTTGTTTAAATATTTCTGTATAACCATATACAAGTCTGTTTAATTTAATTAAAACATTGACAACACGCCTATGATATACTTTTTCACTCATTATAAATTGGTCTATACATATTTAAATGATTTAAATATGAAAATACTTAACTGTCTTTGTTTTACAGGGTCCCTCACAAAAGTTTGAAAACCTTTCTTCTAGAAAACAAAATGGATGAAAAATGCTAAACAAATTCTATCAATGTCCCAAGACAAATGAGCATACACTGCTGTTTAAACATTTGGGATCAGTATGATTTTTAATATTTTTTCATAAAGAAGTCTCTTATGCTCATCAAAGTTCCATTTATTTGATCAAAAATACAGAAAAAAATAATAGTTTTCTATTTTAATATACTTCCAGTCTTCAGTGTCACACAATCCTTCAGAAATCATTGTAATATGTTAATTTTTTTTATCATTGATGTAAACAGTTGTGCGAACCTGTGATGCTTTTTTCAGGATTTCAGGATACAGCATTTATTCAAAATAGAAATCTTTTCTAACAATACAAGTTTTTACTATCACTTTTAGCATTTAACACATCCTTGCTGAATAGAAGTAGTAATAAAAAGAAATTACTGTATATTGTTACAAAATATTTCTATTCTAAATAAATGCTGTTCTTTTTAATGTTTTGTTCATCAAATATTTCTGAAAAAAAGTATCAACTGTTTTCAACACTGATAATAAATCAGCATATTAAAATGATTTCGGAAGGATCATGGGACACTGAAGACTGGACTAATCATGCTGAAAATTCAGCTTTGCATCACAGGAATAAATTCTATTTCAAAGTATATTAAAATAGAAAACCACTATTTTAATTTGCAATAATATTTCCAATATTTCCTTTTTTTCTGTATTTTTAATCAAATAAACACAGCCTTGATAAGCAGAATAGACTTTAGAAAAAACTTTTGAACTGCACTGTGCTTGTCTGCTGAACGGCTTCAACTTTACAAATTAATTAAATTAAGGAATTACAAATTGTGTCCTGTTGTTGTATTGCACAGGTCAAAGAGAAATGGATTCGTCCACTGGAGATTGGGGAAGCTCACATGCTGTTGCTGGACGATCTTGGAAAAGAACGACTGACCGTTACTCTAATAGATGCCAATCACTGTCCTGGTGCAGTTATGTTTCTCTTTGAGGGATACTTTGGGACCAGACTCTACACTGGTGAGTGTGGGAGGAGAAAATTATGAATATTATGGAAATGCACAATAACCTAATAATTTTTCTTAAGGCAGAACGTTATTGGATCTCACCGTTACATATTGTGTTTTATCTCAGGTGATTTCCGATACATCCCATCTATGCTCAGAGAGCAGTGTCTGAGGAACACTACTACAATTGATGTGCTGTATCTGGACAACACAAACTGTGACCCAACTCGAGCTGTACCTTCTCGTCAACGAGCCACTCAGCAAATTAAAGAGATCATTAGGGCTCATCCTGGTTACGCTGTGGTTATTGGTGAGACTCTCACACCTTCAAAATTTTGTCTTAAAGGATTAGTTCACTTCCAGAATAAGAAATTCCTGATAATTTACTCACCCCCATGTCATCCAAGATGTTCATGTCTGTCTTTTAGTCAAAAAGAAATTAAGGTTTTTGAAGAATTTTTCTCCATATAATGGACTTCAGTGGGAGCCAATGAGTTGAAGGTCCAAACTGTAGTTTCAATGCAGCTTCAAAGATCTCTACACAATCCCAGCCGAGGAATAAGGGTCTTATCTAGCAAAACGATTGGTCATTTTCTAAAAAAAACTAAACTGCAAATGCTCATCTTACACTTGCTCGACTTGATGCATTATGTAATCACATTGGAAAAGTCACATGTGGTTAGTTCTTAGTCTGTGTACTTTGATTCAAAAAGTTAGTTAAATCTCATTTTCTCCTCCAACTTTAAAATCATCTGAGGCTGGGGTCGTGTAGACCCCTTTGAAGCTGCATTGAAACAGGACCTTCGGAAAATTTGGACCTTCAACCCGCTGGCTCCCATTGAGAATCCTGGAAAATCCTGGAATGTTTTTCTTAAAAACCTTAATTTCTTATACATTTGTCATATTCATGCATTGACTAATTAACATTAAATAGATGTTTTGATAAAAAAATATACTGTGAAAAGTTAATTAATCTCGATGAATCTCCATTGTAATTATTAATGTCTGTTACTTACTATTAGGTCTTTATTCTCTGGGTAAAGAGTCTCTGCTGGTGGAGCTGGCTATGGAGTTTAAAACATGGGTGGAAGTGGATAAAGAGCGTCTGGAAACCTTGCGCGTTTTGGAGCTCCCTGACGTTTTCACCACTGACTCTGGTGCGGGCCGCATTCGTGTGGTCGCTCAGTCTACGATCAACGCCTCCAACCTCCAGGCGTGGAATAAAGTGCAGCCTACCATCGCTATATTGCCCACCAGTCGCCCCATGGTCTCCTCTCACCCTAATGTCTATGTGGTGCCTTACTCAGACCATTCTTCCTACCAGGAGCTGGAGGACTTTGTGTCGGCCCTGCGTCCTATCTCACTGGTGCCCATTGTGGGCAACTGTCTGCCTTATTTTTCTTCTCTTCTAAACCCCTGCAAGAAAAAGCCCAAAGAGGTGGTGATTCCAGAGTCGGTCAAGCACTACATGATGACCAATTCTAATATTCAGACCTCCACAAATGGCATAACAAACATGCTTCAGAGAACCTTGCGTCCAGAGTCTCGCGGGGTGGTGTTCGACTCTCCAGAGTCAAAAATAAGCCGACTTAGTCAGGATGATGGGGATTGTGAGACAGATCAAGACTCTGACTGCATTCTTCTAGACTTGAGCACCAACTCCTACTCTGGAGAGAACGGCCTGCAGAATAAGCGCTTAAAACCCATCCAAGTTGCATCAGAAGATGTTGTTACAATCGGTAGCAGCCTTCCTTCAGATGACAACGAGTCTATTAGTACACTTACAAACGCAAGATCTGACCGCAGTTCTCTGTACGAGTGTGAGCATGAAAGTCCAACAAAATCATCCAAGGAGAAGAGTCCTCAAATGGGCAGCACCAATTCTAGAGAGAGGTGCTCGTCGATGGACAGCATCAGTATTCATGACCAGACCTGTGTTGCCGCAGCACTCACACCCCCTAAAACACGACTGACGCCCTCTGCATTGACCTTCACATTACAACGCGAGCAGATTGAGCAGTTGCTGCTTGAGAACTTCATCATACCTGCTGAACAACTCAAAGGTGACCAGATGTCATGGAGACTTGAAGAGGCTCGTCTTACTCCGGTTGATCTTCCTAAACCAGCTTGTGATCCTCTTGAAGCAGCTATAAAGACATTCAAAGCTAAATGTGATTAAGCAAGCACTTAAAGTATGTGGTAATGTTTATGTGAAAGTTTAATTATCATGTAACATTGTACTTTAGTTAACAGTACTGTGGTTGAATCTACAAATCATTAACACTGTGCCAAGTACTAATTTCTTACACATTGTTTTTCTGCATTTCTTTTGAGCCAAAAACTGTTGGTATTATTGGTAATACTGAAGGTATTATTTTCATTATGTGGATGCTGAGGTTCAACAAGTTTTGCATGCATTTGTTATCTTATGTAGCATCACAAAGCACCTTACTGTAAAGATTTGTTTTCAGATGTAAAAAAAATTCTATTAAACGTGCTCCTTGTTCTTATGGGTGTAAATTGTCTTATTTGCATCTCAGCTTTTTGTTTATGATCTGTTTTATTTTGTTTTTATTTTGTTTTTGTTTAAAGGGACAGTTCACCTAAAAATGAAAATTTTGTCATTAATTACTCACCCTCATGTCGTTCCAAATCCATAAGACCTTCGTTCATCTTCGGAACACAAATTAAGATATTTTTCTTAAAGTTTGAGGTTTCTGACCCTGTGTAGACAACAATGCAACTACCAGTTTCAAGGTCCAGAAAGATAGCAATGACATTGATAAAATAGCCCATGTGACATCAGTGGTTCAACCTTAATTTTTTAACAGAAAGAAAACAAAAATTAACTTTATTCAACAATTTCTTCTCTGCCATGTCAGTCTAAGAAGTGCGTTCACAAGAGAAAAATGAGAAAGCTCTCGGATTTCATCAGAAATATAATTTGTGTTCGGAAGATGAACATACAGGTTTGGAACGACATGAGGATGAGTAAATAATGACAGAATCTTTAATTTTGGGTGAACTATCCTTTTAAAGCATATGAAGTTTGTAGACCTTTTGCACAATAAACATTTGTGTGTGTGTGTGTGTGTGTGTGTATGTGTGCACCTGGTATTCATCACGTTATGGGGACCAAATGTCCCCACAAGGATAGTAATACCAGTAAATTTTGACCTTGTGGGGACATTTGTGAGGTCCCCATGAGGAAACAGGCTTATAAATCATGCACAATGAGTTTTTTTGAGAAAGTAAAAGTGTGCACAGTCTCCTGTGAGGGCTAGGTTTAGGTGTAGGGTAGGTGTAGGGTGATAGAAAATACGGTTTGTACAGTATAAAAACCATTACGCCTATGGAATGTCCCCATAAAACATGTAAACCCAACATGTGTGTGTGTGTGTGTGTGTGTGTGTGTGTAGAATATTGATGCAACACCCAAATTAAATTTTATTTAATGAGAGAAATGTTTGGCAGCCTAAAAACAGATAGGCACGGGATGGGAAATTCTGTGCATGTTGTTATGCATAACAGACCAATCATTTGAAGATTATTGAAGTAATAACTCTTGTTGGTATTTTCAAATTAGTATAAAATTCTTTGGAATAATCTATATGACTTACACAAAGAATAGCCTGTGACTTTATTAAATGCTCAAGGTACTAAACATTAATAGGAAAAATTGCCTTTAAGTAATACCTTAATTATCTGCCATTTTCTTATTAAAAGTTTCCTTAGGGCAGTGATTCTCAAAGTGTGGGGAGACTTTACTTCTGCACGGTTATATGGAATGTTTTTTTTTTTTTTTCTTTTGGGCTGACAAAAAAAGAAAGAAGCAATTGAATATGCTATTGTCTTAACCAGCAGGTGGCAGAGTAGTCCAACATTTTAAAACTCAGCCACATACTGTATACAGTAATGTGGAATTAATGCATGAAAATATTCACAATTGTCACAACTGCCTAGTTTGAGAAATGATTTTTATGATCATACTGATTATGTGCACAGCATAATTCTATTTCATTTTGAATAAACTCTAAATCCAATTTTATACTAAACAGTATTTCTGTTTAAATTAAAATTAGTTTGCAGTAATTTAAGCTCCCAAGGCTGAACTTGTGTTGTAGAGGGAACATTTACACCACTGACAGTCTGATTAGATTAGCAGATATTAAGATTTTTCATCTCAATCTGTAACTAGTTATTGAAAAAAAGCCACAAGCAACTACTCTAATATCTGACAGATTCATCAGTTTTATCAGATATTTGTTTCCTTAAATAAATGCATACCCCATCCAAAGTTTCACCTAAACAATTCTGCTTAAACAGATTATCTGCAAGGATTTGTCCCTGTCACTGATACAGCTGCCTCATATTTAGAGAGACATGAATAAAATAAGAGCAGATCAATGTCTTATTTATTTCTATCACACCATAGATAAAGAAGTGAGAGGTCTGTGATTTAGTATTCACCAGCTTGTAACAATCCCTGTAATACATATTTAGGCAGTCCAAACACTTCTGTTTACCATTATTTCCACGTACTGAGGGATTGTGTGTAAGCGATTGGGCTTGCGTGCTGCTCTGCTAGGAAATATACGACTAAAGCCAGGCTGTCCTATGGCCGTGATGTTTAATTCACCTCTGGTTTCTGCACACGCTCACTCTGCTCATAAAGGATGAATGGTTTGATGTATCAGGGGGACTCTTTGCATTCCAGATGAGGCCAAATCCACATTAAAAACGCTCTCCAAGCTGAGCTGATCCAGCACAGGCATCCTTACATCAGCCTAACCTAACATCCTGGATTGACGGCCAACCGCTAGCTCAACCGCCACACAGGGAGACAACAGACTGACTCACCACAGCCAGTGAGAGAGTTATCGCCCTAAATGTGTAATTCAATCGGTCCCTCTGAGTTATCACTGGATTGTTAAATGTTAGACTGCTTAGTAATATCATTATCAACATTAAATCCTGTTATTTTGTAACTCAAGTGAATTATTTTGTACCTAACACGTTGCCAACAAGCCACAAGTCTGACTTTGTTAGCAGCAGGAGTGCACTCATACTCTCGAGAACGTGCATCAAAGACTGACAGGGAAGAAAAGAAATGGTTGAAGAAAGTTGTTTGTTTTCTTTGTGCACAAAAGGTATTCTCGTAGCTTCATAACATTAAAGTTGAACCACAGATGTCACATGGACTATTTGAACAATATCCTTACTACCTTTCTGGGCCTTGAACATTGTAGTTGCATTACTAAAGCTCTCGGATTTCATCAAAAATGAACAAAGGTCTTACGGGTTCGGAATGACATCAGGGTGAGTAATTAATGACAGAACTTTAATTTTTAGGTGAACTGTCCCTTTAAGATGTGGTCACATTTACCACTGTGCCAAGCAGATTTCACAACACATTCAAATTGGTTGCATGAATTTGCTGCGTTGACCATCCGAAAACTGCTTGCGTGATCTGTGCTTTATACGTTTCTAGACTGTTGACAACAGACAATGTACCTTTTTGCCTGCAAAATCTCACTGAAATTTTGCTAATATGATGCTGTTTTTTCACTCTGACGCAGCTGCCTGACCTTGAGTCCTTCAACCTGCTGACCGACGAAAGCTTCTGACTTTCCTGTCTGTAGGAGAAGCACAAGACAAACACAAATAAACGGCACATGTGCTCATGGTCTACAGAAGGGCAGCAGGACGGATCTAATAGCTTTCTTGTACACCCCATTAGTCCATGCTGGACATTGCCAGTTAAAGGAGTCAGGCAGGGGCAAGGCATTTACACTGAGTGCCTTGAGGGGAGGGGAAAAAAACTTGTTAAAATGTCACTGACCCATCCTGCAGGAGTACAAATATATTTTCTGAGTGGCATACAAATTTTATTTTTTTTTTTTACTCTTTATCCATTTGACCTGTAGGTCCATCCACATAAACGGCAAACAAACAGTTCCAGCTTTTCAATAACAACACTAGGACTTTATGTTTTTAGTATCACTCCACTTGTCTGTATGCATTCCTTTCAGTCTGCAAATATGCAAATATGTTCAATAGTGGTTGGGATTTTCAGTGACTCTTCTGCAGTTTATGATGTTACACAAGTAAGTGCATGGTGACAAGTGACTGCCTTATGAGCGATTCGTTAGAATCACTCATTCAACTGACTGAATGGTGAGCGCCACTGAA
Source organism: Labeo catla (assembly GCA_012976165.1). Taxonomy (NCBI): domain Eukaryota; kingdom Metazoa; phylum Chordata; class Actinopteri; order Cypriniformes; family Cyprinidae; genus Labeo; species Labeo catla. The sequence goes on along the minus strand of VONZ01001271.1, from coordinate 69,621 downwards.
TCATTCATTCAGTCAACTGGTTCAAAAACAATGATTCATTCAAGAGCTACTGTGGTTTATTGGAGTTGCAGAACTGTGGATTATGCCCCATTTGCTTTGGCAAAGCAAAAATAGACAAGACAGCTGCTAATATAAGTTACTCAATACTAACAGTCGCATAACATCAGTACCACATTCATAAATGTGCTGAACATCACCACGTTTGTGAACGGTTGCATATGACTGAGAGAAATAGACCAATTTGGAGCAGACATTACAGTTATGTCACCGGCAGCTGTGTGCGCATTGTGGTGGCAGAAAAACACTGGTAACAAGTGGAAGGGAAACAGGTAAAATCAATGGAATAAGAGAAAAAAACGTTTTGTTGTGCCTTTGGATGTCAGAATCAGAATGCAAATCATTTTTATACAATACTGTCGTCAAAAACGCTATTTGAAGCTAAATGTAGACATTTGAAAGGACAGTCTATGGATGAAATCTATTGTCTATATAAATCTATTTGATTTAAACAATTAGTTTACATAATATATACATATGCAGTTCATACACAAGGTGCTTCATGATGCCATAGATGAACCTTTTTTGTCTAAATGGTTCCACAAAGAACCTTTAACATCTGAAGAACCTTTCTGTTTCTCAGGTGAAAGAAGGTTCTTCAGATTATAAAAAGGTAAGAAAGAGATGGTTCTTTAAAGAACCTTTGACTGAATGGTTCTTTTCGGGAACCAAAAATGGTTCTTCTGTGGCATCACTGTGAAGAACCTTTTAAAGCACCTTTATTTTTAAGAGTGTAGGGGACATTACATTTACCTATTTTATCTCACAATTCTGACATTTTTTCCTCCACAAATGCAAGTTTATATCTCCTAGTTCAGACTTTAATTCAACAATAGCAAATTTTGAGGAAAAAACCCAGAAGTGTAGGCTATAGGCTATTCATGATTCTGAGCCGAGGGAAAAAGAGAGAATGACGACTTGATTTTTCTTATCAGAATTGTGAGAATAAAGTCAGATATAAACTCAAATTCAATTTTTCAAAACACATTTATTCCATGGTTTTTATAGACCGCATTCATAGTAATTTTCTGCCACCAGATAAGCTCCGCCCACAATAAAACATCATCACTGTTTGCAAACACCGAATTGGTCTATTTATCTTTTTCTGAACGCGAAAGTCTCGTCCGACTTGAACGGTGCTTTACATTTCTGGTCTTTGGTGTTTCTATTCAAATTAAAATTTTCCAAGTTGATAACGTAACGTTAAACCTGCGCACATTTTTATATTTAGTTATATCGAAAAAGTATCAATTCAGTCAGTTTTAACATGGATTTCTATGGAGACCGGAACATGAAAGTACCCAAATGGAAGTTAGAATCAATCATGATGCCGCTCATTGATTACTCAGGAAAAAGGTGGATACAGTGGTGTTTTATTCTAAAATGAATCTTTTAGAATGAATCAGTTGCCTGAACAATTCATTGACATTCAGAACAGCACTCTTGTTCGTGTGATGTACCTTGTGTTGAAATTCATCAAGACAAAATTTTGAAAAGCTTAAGCCTGCAGAAACCATATTTGAGATTGTGAAACAGAAAATCTAATATGTGTTTGATTCTGATACTTTTCCGAAGACTTCCCTTCTCAGTTTGATCTCAAATCGCATAATTACTCGTCTCTGATCAGCATCTGCAGTGCAGGATAGAGTATCATCACCCTAAGCATAATACAGTTCTTCCCTCTCTAAGTTAGGGTATCGGAATTGTCGGAATCAAAGCCTCATGTGATTTGAGCCTGCTTCCTGAAGTAGGCCATCCATACAGTGACTTTTACTGGGACGTCTGAGCCAAGTTCTGGTGGTGCTGCTGGAGTTTTAAATTAGGCATGGAGCATTTCATCAGCCCCTGTCGCTACTGCAAAAGCCTTTGATGTGCCCCAGACAGGGTGTCCCTCCCTTTACACCAAGAGCCAAGACAGCTTAATGAGAAAGAAAAAGAGGGAGAGTATGTATGTGTGTTCGGGTGCATACGCAATTGAGAGAGTAGAACAACTTTATTGGAAATGGCATTAAAGACCAAAGCAGAGAATTTATTCATGTATTAAGTTGAAGAGCTGCATAAAGTCACTAAACGCTCGGAAAATGTATTTTAGTGCTGTCAAATCGATTCATCGTCATTAAATCGCATTTAAAATTAAAGTTTACACAATACATGTGTGTGTACTGTGTCGAAGTCTAAGGCCACAAAACTTTATTATACTCATGAAAAGTGCCAGCTGTTGACAGTCATATTAGCTTAGTTCATTTTATTTTAGGTTAGCCTGGCATAATTTCATTTATTCTAACAGCACAGAACACCAATCCAATGATTAAGCGAGTCGGCTTATGATGATGCATGAGGTTATTCAGTTTTTCCTCAGAGTAAAGTGAATGTGTTGTGGCAAGTCTATCAAATTTTCTGAGCAGGAAAATACATTTAACTGCTCGCTGCACTTGCAAATGACTTCTGTTGTTTGGCTAAAACATGCCTGAAATGAAAACGCAAATTAGATATTTACAAAAATCCCTCGCTCGTGCATTTTTGATTGTGAATATGCAGATTTTATTCCATTTTATTCTGTTTCTATTGTTCTGGAGATTATTTTGATCAGCTGTCTGAATACACTGCCAACTATGTTGTTACTCATGTATTGTTGAAACACAGGTCAATGTCAAAACTGTAGACTGCATACTGAAATTATTGAAAAATGTGTCGCCTATTAGGTGCAATGAAATGCGTCTGAGGGCATAAAGTTCTTCCAGACTTCTGATGCCCCAGATTTCAGATGACATTTGTGAAAATGTTCCCTGGTTTCTCTATTTCGGGCTCATGTTTTTCATTGGAGTGACTTTTTGTATTGTGTTTTAAAAGCCAGGCTGGCTTACGGCATGTTGACAAAGAGCATTAGTGTTTTCAGCATGTTGATGACCTCAGACCTGTCTTCCCTTCAGCCATGTGTCTCATAAGGGGACCGACATCTCCACTGAAATGGAGACAGACAGCAGACACTAACAAACAAATAGAGATGCTATCTAATAGCGCTTTTATCAGTGGCACTGGCATTTTAACATAATTGAAGCTATGACTTGTGATTTCTGCAAAGGCCTTTAACGGCCAACGCTGAATTTCCCAGCCACTAATGTTAGTTTTTGGCGTTTTTAAAATAAAACGAAACAAAAGACACATGATTGGGGAGAACAATTCATTTTTTTTTTGCCCGCGCACGCCACTGAATGAATGACTATAGCGGGGTTTTCTAATTGTGTCGCGTGTCACACATAAAAAAACAAAGTTCTCAAATTAAGTGAACATGTTCGTTGGTGAACTTACATATTTCCATTTGAATCACTTCGAGGAATCCTTCACTGAATAAACTCACTACTGAATCATCATATGAATTATTTACTGAACTGCAGGTTCTTTGCTCAAAGCTGCTAAACTGCTCCTTATTTCTGGTCGACTGGGAATGAAACTGAGGAATACCCACTGTAATATTAAGAATTAGAAAATCAATAAAACTTGGGTCTTGAGAGTCCTACTATGGCAAAGTTTGGGAACCCACATATTCTGCTGATTCTGTCACTGACATCTGTGTGGATTGTTCTCCCTGGTAAAAAAAAAAAACAGCATATGCTGGTAGGTATGTTTTGATGCTGGGATGCTGGTTAGGTATGTTTTGATGCTGGTTTAAGCTGGTCCTTTGCTGGTTTTAGCTGGTCATGTTGCTGGTCAAGGATCAGTATAAACCAGCAAAGGACCAGCATAAACCAGCTAAGGACCAGCATAAACCAGCATAGGACCAGCTTAAACCAGCACCAAAACATACCTAACCAGCATCCCAGCATCAGAACATACCTACCAGCATATGCTGGTTTTTTCACCAGGGCTGGTGTATACATTTGGGTTGTTTTGACCAAATGTTTAAATAAACGTTTAACCCAACCTTCTGGGTAGTTTTATTTCAACTCATCTACTGTTTGAAGATTACTATATGGCTGGTTTTTAAAAAAATCAGACACAGAATTACTAGAGGCATTAGCAATAATCAAAAGGTAAACATAATCAGCCATTTAAAACTTGTTTTTTTATTATTATTAATTATTCAACTTATTAATAAATGTTGATTTCGAACCTATTTCGAAGCAGTAGTTAAATTAACCCAACCGCTGGGTCAAAATAACACTGGGTTTGTCCATACTTCACCCAGTGTTGAGTTGTTTTTAACCCACTCTAAAAACACTCTATGCTGGGCTATTTTTTTTTAACCCAAATGCTGGGCTCAGCCGAGTCATTTTATTGGGATGTTTTTAATTGTTTTAACCCAAATGCTGGGTTCAACTTATTGGGTAATTTTATTGGGTTATTTTTAATATTTTTTACCCAGGTGCTGGGTAGTTGTTCTGTAACTAAATTGCTGGGTCAAGCACTTCTTCAGCGAAATAAATGTTTGTATACATTTGATTTCATTTATAGTCTTTACTGTGCTGTAAATTGTATTATTTTACGCAACGCAACATAAGGATGAGATGCGTCCGCAGCAGTCACTTTGCATGATGGGTATTTGTTATAGTATATATATATACTGTTTGTATATGGGCAAGTTTTGGAGTCAGTCACGGCATCTTTCAGCTACGAGTGAAACAAGAGGCTGAAGGTCTCAGTTACCCCGGCGAACAGCAGCCCTTCACCGTCTCAGATTTCGGTAACACACCAGCGCGAGAATTAGCGCTATTTCGGTAAAAAGCGATTACAGACATTGGTAGAATATTCTAAAATTAAAACGCTATTTTTAAATGTTACATTTTTTATGTCTAAAATGCTTGTTAAACGAGTTCAAATGTATGCAATATTGTAAACTATGCTGTATTCACCCAAATAAATTCAATTTGCCTTGCTTAACAATAGGTGTTCATGTTTTGATTATTGGTGTTGCTTCTAGTAATTCTGTTTTTATAAGTTCCATTCCATTTAAAGCAAGCAATATAATATTTTTTAAACAATAGTTCACTTAAATAAAATAACCAAGCATGTTTGGTGAAACTATTTATCCCAACCAGCTGAGTTAAAATAACCCAGCATGTGTTCTGCCCAATATTTACCCAGCACTGGGTTGCCAAATAATCCAAATTGGGTTGTTTTTAACCCAACATTTTTTTTTTTTTTTTAGAATGTAGAATGTCAGACTGTTCAGGATATGCTTTGTATTTTTTCTTCCATAGAACATTGTGCAAACGATTTTTCTTCTCTTTTGTGAAACATTTGCCAATGAAAGCCATTGCTTTTGCTGTTTCTTCACAGCAATCTATGGAATTAATTTGGCATTAGCACCAATACAGTGGTCTTTGAAGGGACCATCACTCAATCTGTCAGAATTGTGAGTTTCCATCTCCCCTGGCAACGTTGAAAAATAGCTTCTGATTTCAAAGGGTTCCACTCATTATAGAGCAGCTGAAGGCCTCAAGAAGCAGGACGGCAATTTAGCAAATGCATTTTTGCTAGAGAGAGAGAAAACAAATAAACTCGGTATCAGCAATATATCTCCCTCACCATCCTTTCTTCTCTCAATTCAGGTGATGCAGCTGATGTATCAGAAGTGAATCATTAAATGCTGCAGGTGCTCTTGAGGAAGGAAACACACCAGCCCGCCCCAGGGAGCCAACTGATTGGACAGCGAGCTGCCTTCATGGCTGCTGTTCGGCAATGACAAAAAGACTTTGATTAAAGGACAAGTCTGAACAATACTTGTCACTTAGTTAAAATTCTACCCATCTCTCGACTTAAAGTTTACTTTTCTATTTGCATCATGATGGCCCTTTGCAGTCAGTCTATTTTAGCCTAAACAGAATTGACCACACACTAAATAGCAATCGTTTAGCATTCGGCGACTAGCGAGTAAACATAATGAACACAGAATAGATTGGAACTTCTGCAGTGTCAGCACACAAAAACCTAGCTAATGACATTTAATGGTATTTTTACCCTTTGAGGAGAGGAAACTCACCCATGTACATCATCTAAACATTGGGACCAGAGAGACTAGTGACTAATCGCTGAGAATGAATGTGACAAACCCAAAGGAACTAAAGCGAATAGACTTATGTAAATGCACACCTGTCTCTGGAGGGCCCAGCGGTGGCATCTAACATGAATTAATGAGAAAATCTCTCTGCTCTCCCATTAAAGGCTGCTTCGGTTTGTAATAGACTGCAACAGTTTGTAACTGATGGATTATTCATGACGAAGAAACTCATGCATACAAAAAAATCTCTCTCTGATCTTCTCCAAAAACGTTGTCATTGTTTTATTCATCGTCATGTTTAAGGCAATCCATTACAAATTTCACACACCACGGGAATGACAACAGCAATGTTCTATGTTCGGTTTGGAAATAGCTCACCATGCATATCGACTGAGAGAGGTAAAGAAGAAGAGAAAAAGAGAGAAGGAAAAGGAATCCAGCAAGGATGGGATGCGTCATGCTCTGTATTTCGGTTATGAGACGAGCGGCAGAGGCTTAGCGCAGAGCAACAGGCCAGTTCGTCACTGAACCCATCGGCCATTTTGGCACAATCATGCATATCTCACAGAGGGAACGTCGGCACTGGACAAGGGCCACATCTTTAACACATAATATACACTTTTTCTTACTATTACCTCTTTGTAATGATTTTGTGAACTACTGTATGCCTTACTGGCTTTATTATGGTGGGATAAAAAAAGAAATAGCATTTGCTAAATTTACACCATGCCATAAAAATAACCCATTAACATTCTCTGGATAGTGATATATGTGTGTTTCAGGATGCCTGTAATTTGTTCTTCGAATTTACAAGCCACCTAGCAGCAATGCGTTCATAAATATCAAACAGGATTTAAAAAAGGTTACATCTATGCAAGTAGAAATTCCAGGTTTACATCTGAGAACAGAATACAATAGAAAGCCCCTTGAAAATAAAAAAGAAAAAAAAAAACACCAAATAAAAAATAACCCTGATAGCACACGTACATCACAGAGATGTCTATTTGACGTCTGCATTTACATCTGGAAGATGTATTTTTTAGATTGCAATACGTGAATAGGACGTTTCCTATCAGATGTCATATAGACGTCTATTAGATGTCTTTTAAGATGTTTATGATTTACAATGTATGTCAAACAGATCTCAGATGTTTGTACACAGAAGATACTTTCCAGATCAAGTGATCTTTAACAGACATCTTGCAGACGTACGTGTGCTATCTGGGAAGCTTCTTCTCAACAGTAAAAGGACTATTATCTACTAGTTATTAAATACCCATTAACAATATCCAGTGAAGAGTAAATAAGCTTTTAAAATCAATACACCTGTTAACACTCTCAAACAAACCCTTTCACCCAATGCTCCCTTTGTCAGACTTAATTTTCACCTCCTAATTAATTGATGGATCACTTCATTCTCTGTAACTCCAGGTGTGCTAATAACTCACGGTAAAAGAAAGGTGGTTTTAAACACGCTGTATTGTTATCCGGGAGCATATTTTTCAAATTTAACCTTTGCAAAAGAACAATGCCGGTCTTGTTGTAAAAGTGGGTTAAAAAAGGAGGAAAATTACATTTTGTAAACATCAGTGCTCACAAATTTGTAGTTTCAGAACCAGATTTTAAAACAAACTGCAGTTCATCTTTAGAGTTTATAATCTACATTGTATTAACAGATAAATGTTTTAAAACCAAAACACTGGTACAACAAAATTTACTAGACAAAGAGAAAATGTATCAAAACTGTGGGTAAGAACAAGTATAAACGGCCCTGCTGTCCAAAAAAGCAAGTCAGTCAGTATATACTAATAGATACAGATTTGTCTGTGATAACGATTATTATTAAGTTTCAAAATGGACCTCAGACAAAAGAGGTTTTATACACTTTAGTGTTTCTAGTGCTAGTCTTATAGCTAACATTTTCTGAGATTTAACGAAATGTCTTTAAAGTTGTATAACTGAAAATAAATCAACGTGCACTTCCCTAGTAATAATACTGCATATAAACTACTGTTTCTAATGTATGCTTACTATCAGCTATTAATGTAAACTTACTGTATGTAAGGCAAGTTTATTAAATTAATTGTGTTACAATGCTATTGAACTTTTAAACAAAACGGCATTATGTTTGCACTGTGAGTAATGCAATTTCAGCTTCATGCGATGTGTCTTTCATCTTTTGAAACCAGTAATAATTCCTGTCATGTGAAAAATAGAAAAGTGTTTTAGACTCCAGGGAGACTCCCGGCAATGAGAGGGCAAAGGTTCAGCGTGGCTGGACACGGGCAGATGTAGGTGAGCCAGACAGTGCTGAAATTGGAGAAATCTCCAATCATCTTTAGCAGCGAGCGGCGAGGAATCTCTCATGTTTCCCCTGATAGCTCCCGTGCGTCTGAGAAGCTGCTGTACAATCTCAAGATATACGGGCTTCAGAGAATTAAGGAATTTGAGGGGCAAATTAAACGGTGGTGGAAAGTAAATTTGGTGTTCTTGAGAGCTGATTGTGCCTGGAATTTCATTCATGTACAGTGTGATGAATCTGAATCTGTGACCTTAACATTTACAAATTTTACAGCTTTAAGAAAATATTTGTGCTTCTCTTAGGCTTTTATACTGGATTTTTCTTAACCGATTTCATCTAAAGTATGTAAATACATTTAATACAATGTATTAATGCAATGTACAGTTTTTACCTGGATCTCATGCTTTAGAATAGAAAATCTTGTTTATCATAGCTCTAAAAATGGGAAACTGCAATGGGAAATAGTACTTTGTACTAAAAAGTCTTACCCAAACCCCTGTGGAAAAATAAAACCACCATAACACAAACTATCTACAAATTCTAGAAACAAATCAAACATTTCACTAAACAATTACCTATACAGGGTATAATATTTCAAACAACCACTTATAATTTTACTTTTTTTTATACCACACTTTCTCATTTACCTCCTCTGGTGGATACAAGGAATATTTTCCTAATATAACACACAGCTATAGCTTTTTTTTTTATAGATGTTGAGATGTTAGAGATGTTAAATAAGCAGAAAATTGCATTGCTTGAGCAGATCTTCTCCATATATTCAGCACAGTCGAACGTATGAATCTGAATGAGATTGATCCAAACTATAACTGTTCATAGTGTTGGCTAATTCATGAGGGGGGAACAAACTCACACACCAATAAGAACCGTCATTTTTAGTTCAAACTCCAGAACACAGATACAGTTTTCAATTTCTCCAGTCTATGAGATCCCAAAACCGGCAATTGAAACCATCCGCTCTTCTAGACGCCTCACACTGAACCAGTTGTATTGGCTTTGAACGAGATCCAAATTGGAGGTGACATAACATCGCCTGTTTTCTTTCAGCAGGCTGGGTAAACTCATACGGTGGGGGTTGGGCTGAGCCCAGGTGGGCTGTAGTCTGGTGGTGTCTGGTCGGGCTTGATGCCCCTCGACTTCATATATAAGATTAACTGTTCCGGGATCTCAGCCAGGACATCCTTGGCAAGCCGTGCCATGCTCAGGACATGGTTTCCTGTCCTGTCCATGTAGTCTCTGAATGGTACGAACTGCAGGCGCAGATGAGATTAAACAGTAGTTAGTTACAGGTGTTTATTTATTTCCTGAATCACTTTCATGTTTTTTTAAAGTCTAGGTTACTGAAATAACCATGTAAACAATGTAACCTGGTTGTTTCACAAAAAAATAATCTGGATTCTTTCATTATTTACAGGCTGCACAAGCCTTGTTGTCATTTGCTAGCTTGAGTTATTTTTTTCGTGTGTGATGTTGCAGTGTTTTCTGAATCCGAGATGCCTGTAAATGTAGGTCACCCAAAGTTATTCCTTAAGAAACTTCTCCAAACAGTTATATTACTTTGACACTGCTTAGGCTACATAAATATTTTGCTGAGATGCGTGCATATTATTTATATGCGCATATGGCGTTCCGGACTGAATTCGTTTTTGAACATTTCAGAGGGATAGCTCACAATTTTCGCCTTAACTGAAAATTGTCCGTCATTGACGAAATTTTTTTTTTAATTAGTGATGGAAAAATCTTAAGGCCATCTGTCACTTTGACAAATTACACTGAGGGTGCTCTATTGTAACTTCTAACTGTAATTCCCACCCCTGTCCAGAGGGTGCTCCGGTCTCGCAAAAGAGCACTGGATCCAGAACAAAAATGAAACTGTCACAAATCTTTTGCTATGCATTTGATTACTACACACAGGCGAGTACTCAGAAGCTAAAACGATCTATCACGGCACATTAAAGAGTCTGACACTGAAGTCTGACACTTTGTTTCATATCAAAAGTAACACAAAGCTTAGCCTATTGATTTACTGTATGGGAGGCGCGCTATGTACTGTTCATTCATCAACTGAAAACAGCATAGACCAAAAGATCGATTGGGATTTACGAATTGATACTGGTTCATAAAAATGAGAATATATTACAAATGTTTAATATGAAAAGTTATATGAAAAGTATATGAAAAGTTACGCAATCTCATCTGTTCATCTGTTCTCTTCAAAATAAATGCATAAGCCTATATTGTCCTGTAGGTTCATAATTAAAAAAGAAAATGTAAACAAAAATAAAAAGCAATTAAATGTGTTATTATAATAAAAATATGCAAATTAAAATGATGGGTAATAATAGATTGTGACAGAATTTTTATGACCCTGTCCTTCAAAATGATGGACAATGTTAGTCTAATGCAACCTCTGCCCAGAAATGAGAATTCTGTCATTAATTACTCACCCTTGTGTCGTTCCAAACCTGTAAGGTTTTTGTGCATCTTTGGAACACAAATTAAAATATTTTTTGATGAAACCTGAGATCTTTCTGAGCCTGGATAGAAAGCAATGCAACTGACACGTTCAAGGCTTAGAAAGGTAGTAAGAACATCATTAAAATAGTCCATGTGATATCAGTACTTCAAGCTTAATTTTATGAAGCTATGAGAATATTTTTTGTTCACAAAGAAAAGTGTTGAAAAAAATGTTGAACAAAGTCATTGTTTTTTCTTTGTGGACTATTTTAAAGATGTTCTTACTACCTTGCTGGTTTTTGAACGTGACAGTTCCATTGCTGTCTATGCAGAGTCAGAGAGCTCTCGGATTTCATCAAAAATATCTTAATTCGTGTTCTGAAGCTGAACAAAGGTCTCACAGGTTTTGAAAGTCATGAGAGTGAGTAATTAATGACAGAATTTTCATTTTTGGGTGAACTAACCCTTTGAATGATTTAGTGACTCAGTCATTGTTTTCTTCCTGATTTACTGACCACTGGTCGCCACCTGTGTATATATACAAACATAAATTTCATACATATATAACATACAAACATATAGAGATATACCTGTACAATATCCCTCTCCGCCAACTTTCCTCTGGAAGATATTCTTACATCGTCGCCGTCCAGTTCTACCATGGCTAAAAAGTGAAATCATCATGTTATCTGCCCTCCAGCCAATAGCACAATCTGGAGCCTTTCACCCCAGCATGACACCAACATTTACCTCTTTGCTGGAACATTATGAAGGGCCAAACACAAATACTAGTAGCAGATGGCAGGACATGCTAATTATATTAAACAGCTGTGAGATCTGCGTGTTGACATCTGCTTATCAGTTCAAAACCCTAAACCTTCCCAATTAGGTGACTTTTCATCCAGAAACTGTACTTTACGGGAGTGCACACTGTGAAGTTGCATTAATGCACTTAACTCTCCATGCGAGAATACTGTTATTAGCTGAGTTGACAGCTAAAGCTGCAGCCTGTAATTTTTTTGTGTTCAGAATGTTCAAAATATATAAGCAAGTATATCATGAATCCATTTTCCAAACCATGTTTTTGGCTTATCCTGAATCACTATGGTACACCTATAATAAGTTTTTATATTCAGACTATTTTAGACTGGTTGTAGTAGGAACCACTGCAGAGTAATCCAGCACCTGCGTGCAGTGTTGCCAAGTCTGTGGTTTTCCTGCAGAACTGGGCTACTTTAACACTGTTGCCACAGGTTGTTTTTTATGAAGCGCCCCCAATATTGTGATATTTAGCACCTGGAATGCAAACTTTAGAGTAACCCTGCTGAAAAATGTGTATTTTACCCCCCAGATTTTTTATCGGGGAGCCCCCCTCGAAACGCAGTTGGGCTAGTTTTGGGTTCGTTTTGAGTAGCAATTGGACTGGTTGTGAAAACCTGGCAACCCTGCCTGTGTGATTCGTCATAGACATAAACAGTGAGAAGTAGCTCCGGCTACAATGTTCTTCTGCAAGATGCAGACAGTTCTGTTTATTAACTGCTAGAGCACCAAAAGTTATGGACTGCAGCTTTAAGAAACAATTAAGAAGATGCTGAGTACAATACAAATAAGAAATAAGGGATTATGCAGTACATCATCTTTTTATGCCTGCAGTACACGAAATGAAAAGTTCAGATGCAAAAGCCTCTAAGTCCACCTGACTTTTTATTTAAAATAAGCATTTTTATCAGGCTCCTACGTATAGGTTTCTACCTAAGTACCTATGCGTTGAGAGCATTCACTCAGTATCATTATCTCATTTTTGACCAAGATGGCTTTTAGAGGGTTTTGTATCTGAACTCTTCAAATATAATAAGAGTAAATTAAGAGAAAAGGAAATGGAGGATATAGAAGCAAATATAAATATGAAACTAAATAAAAATAGTTTCAGGCCTTACCATCAAACTCAGCCTGGCCAACTCCAACAATAATGATGGACATAGGTAGTTTTGCCGCCTGGGAAAAAGAAAACAGAGAAGACAAATTCTACCTCATGATAAGCAGTTTATATACTTTGATAGGATCCTAAAATTACTGTTTGATAATATTATTCAGATTTACTGTAATGGTGGACTGACCTATTTGCAGTTTAAGAAACACCGAACAGTACAGTAAAATATATATATATATATATCATAGGTATCATTTCATTGGCTTGGTATTATTTTTTTGCTGTTTTACAGTCATAGGAATCTAATGTGAACCACAAATCTCCCTATGTAAAACAATGTTTTTGGAGTTCAAATGTGAACTGGATGTGTTTTTAAGCTTCACCCTTACAGGGTCTTTACCAGATAGTAATAGTTCACCCAAAAAATGAAAATTTTGTCATTAATTACTAGTTAATTATGTCGTTCCAAAATTAATATATTTCTTAAGAAAATTTGAGAGCTTTCTGACCCTGACAGCTACACAACTGACACATTCAAGGCCCAGAAACGTAGTAAGGACATTTTTAAAATAGTCCATGTGACACCAGTGCTTCATAAAATTACAGTTGAACCACTGATGTCACATGGAATATTTAATGTCAGAAAGTTCTCAGATTTCATCAAAATATCTTAATTTGTGTTCCAAAGATGAACGAAGGTCTTACAGGTTCGGACCGACATAAAGGTGAGTAATTAATGACTGAATTTTCATTTTTAGGTGAACTAACCCTTTGTTGACAATAAAGTTGAAACATTTTATACATTTAATAGACATCTTGTGATAGTGATAACAAAAGAGAATGAGTTGTTTATGTTGGAACAAGTTAAGCCAGTCAGGTTTGAAAGAATGCTAAAACTATGACTGTGATGGTTTGAAAAGAATATTTTGACACAGTGTGATTTTTTCCCATACAGTGAGGTGAAAGCTATGCATTATTCAGACCCTCCTGGATCAACATTTTCTCTCCTGTGCTAACTGTCCCTGTTCCTGATATGATGTCTGACTGACAGGTCAAATCCCCTTTATCAGAGAAGCAAATAGTGAGTCTGTACTGAGCTAGCTCAGAGGCTGCTTACCAGTGACAACGGATAACCAGAAAACCACAGGATATTCAGAGCAACAAAACTCACTTTCTCCCCAAAGCGACTTCCCGGTGGTTCGAAATGAAAAGTAATCGCATGTAATGCATTACACATGATCCCAGCAGAAAAAGACTAAAATACAAGACATACGTACAAGGGGAAAACATGATCTCTATGAAATGTAATCCGAAGAGTTTATAATGAAATATACCTTTAATATATCCAATATATAATGAGAGAAATATTAAAGGCTCCTGAGGTTTTGAATTTTGAAAGTACTCCCCCAGAGGGCCTGTGAAAGCCTGTTGAGAGGAATGAATAATTTGTCGAATAAAGCTGGCTGGACACACACCCTCAGTCACACTGATAAGTTTGTGGGCTGTAATGGAGTTAGAATTGGAATTTCACCGGGGGCCACACGAAAACACACCACACAAGATGAAAAAGAGCCAAACACACTCACACACACACACACACACAGAGAGAGCACAAACAAACCCTAAACTATGGGGCTTGGAGAGCTAATCAAACCAAATGAGTGATTTAGATCATTAATTACTACGATTTAGAGATCGATTCCTTCAATAACCCTTAAGCTTTATGTGGGAAACCAAAAGATAGACTCTATTAATTGTCAACAATACTAAAGCAGAATCAGCTGACTGCTTCTTTCAGAATTTCAGACATAAATATAGTGGAAATCAAATTGAATAAATTAAATCTGGTTTTCCCTGTATGTTTCTTTATTTCTAAAAAAAAGAAAAATAAATAAATAAATAAATAAAAAGCTGATTCTGCTTGAACTAGCTTTCAGTGAGAATTTTTTAAAATACATTTGTTCAATGAATAAAATATTCATTTGTATATGTGTGAATGTTTGTACGCATGCTCCTGCGCTCCTTAAGTGAAGTCTAACAGATACACACTTGCTGTCAAGACAAGCCTTTTTGCAAAAAGGAGATACTTGCTTGCTTGACATTTAGAGATAAGGATAAAATCTTAGGAAGAAAGTTATGAGCTGAGAAAAACAAATCTCAGACACATTAAGTAGCACAGCCAACTTACAAAAGTCAAAGTGAAAGCTGAGTTTGTATGAAATCCTTAATATAAAGCACGTCATTTTTCTCTGCAGCTCACTCGGTTTCTGCGTTTAGTTTTTAGATGAGTTCATAACATCGGGTGAATACAAACTGTATTTTCCTATATCTCTTATACATTTTCAGTATAAATGCATGTAACTTTATATCCTAACACGTAAACAGGCAATAATTATTCTATCTGGTATTGGTCCCAGGCTGTTTTTTGTCTACCAGTCTTCCCTGTCTGTATGCACTGTGCAGACAGGACATTGAGTGCTTGGTGCCAATGGGCAAGGATTAAAAAAACATATTTATGGGGTTGGAAGTAGGTCAGCATTGCCGGAAATGCTCACGGGGGACAGAGGCGGTCGCGTGTTGAAAGAAACCGAGCTGGGAAGATGAGTCTAAACAAACACATTTCACACACACTTCATGTATTCACTGCTCTATTTCCTGTAGCTCTTTCCTTCAAGTGCTTCTCTCACAATCTCTCTCGCTCACTTGTGTTTACTTTTCCCTCTCCCTCTTGTTTTTCCCCGTTTTCCTGACTTTTTTTAACAAATACTTCTCTCAGCCATGAAATAAGTGCAGATTACTGTGAATTATGTGATGTGACACATTTGCAGCTAGCCTATAATAAACGCTGTGAATTACAGTGTTCTCTTGTCCGCTGAGCCACATACCCTCTTGCTTGGCTTTAGTGTATTCTTAGATTCTCAGTGACTGCTTCAACATGCACATGCATATCTGCTGCTATCAGTGAGGATGAAACTTCTTCAGAGTAATTTAATAGATTTCTTAAATATTAAATACAATTTTGCTCTAAGAATCCTTGTTTTATTTACAGCTTCTAAAAATGTTTATTTATCATTGTATCAATCAATACAAATCATTGTATTTACTGGAAACCAGACAGAAATACTGATTAACAACATTTTTTTTTTACAGTGTAGCTGTATATTTTGTATATTTTATGATCTGAATTAGTGACAACAAAAGCCAAAGTGACCATTTAGTCCATGGAAATTAACTAACAATTAACTTCAGCTACTCTAAGAATATAGATACAACAGGATAACAAAAACAAAACAAAAAGCAAAGCAAAGCAAAACAAGACAAAATACAAAAGAGCAAAGCAAAGCAAAATAAAAAACAAAAAGCAAAGCCAAGCAAAATGAAACAAAAACAAAAAGCAAAGCAACGCCAAACAAAACAAAAACACTAATGGGGGAGAAAATGTATCTTTGCTTCTAAAGTTTTTTTTTGTTTTTTTTTTTTTGTTTTTTTTCACTAATATTTAAATATTTTCATCAGAAAACAAGAAAAAAAACTGAAATTGTTTTTACAGAACAAATTACAAAAAAACAAAGCAAAGCAAAGCAAAACAAGACAAAACACAAAAAAGCAAAACAAAACAAAACAAAACAAAAAGCAAAGCAAAACAAGACAAAACAAAGCAAAGCAAAGCAAAATAAAAAACAAAAAGCAAAGCCAAGCAAAATGAAACAAAAACAAAATGCAAAGCAACACCAAACAAAACAAAAACGCTAATGGGGGAGAAAATGTATCTTTGCTTCTCAAGTTTTATTTGTTTGTTTTTGTTTTTGTTTGTTTTTTCACTAATATTTGGATATTTTTATTGGAAAACAAGAAAAAAACTGAAATGGTTTTTACAGAGCAAATTACAAAAAAACAAAGCAAAGCAAAGCAAAAAACAAAACAAAAAGCAAAACAAAGCAAAACAAAACAAAAGCCAGGGAACTGAGAATGAGAATGAGAGACAAGGACAAAGGAATAGAGAGCAGAGACAAGGACAGAGCATGAGGCAAGAGAGACAAGGAGCATGACAAGAGCAGAGCCAAGGCAAGAGACAAGGCAAGGGAAACAGAGCCAGAATAAGGAGCCAAGGAGCAAAGGCAAGAATGAGAATAGGACAAGGAGCAAAGGCAAGGAATGAGGGGCAAGATAAAGACAAAGAAACAGAATGAGCAAAGCCAAGCAAAACAAAACAAAAAGCAAATCAACGCCAAACAAAACAAAAATGCTAACTGGGGGAGAAAAATGTATCTCTGCTTCTCAAGTTTGTTTGTTTTCACTAATATTTAGATATTTTTATTAGAAAACAAGAAAAAATAACTGATATGGTTTTTACAGAGCAAATTACAAAAACAACAAACAAAACAAAACAAACAAAGGAAACACAAAAGAAAAAGGCAAAACAAAAAGCAAAACAAAGCAAAGCCAAGCAAAACGAAACAAAAACAAAAAGCAAAGCAACGCCAAACAAAACAAAAATGCTAATGGGGGAGAAAAATTTATCTTTGCTTCTCAAGTTTGTTTGTTTTTTGGGTTTTTTTCACCAATATTTAGATATTTTTATTAGAAAACAAGAAAAAATAACTGAGATGGTTTATACAGAGCAAATTACAAAAAATCAAAGCAAAACAAGACAAAACACAAAAAAGCTAAGCAAAACAACACAAAACAAAAAAAAAGCAAAGCAAAGCAAAATAAAAAACAAAAAGCAAAGCCAAGCAAAACGAAACAAAAAGCAAAGCAACACGGACAAAACAAAAACGCTAATGGGGAGAAAAATTTATCTTTGCTTCTACTAATGACCATTCAGTCCATGGAATTAACCTACATTTTGCTTCAGCTACTTCAGCTAGAATATATATAAGCAGCTGTGAGTGCAGACAATCATCAGTCTGAGTGAGAGAGTGCATATGAGAAACACTTCAAAGTGCTCATTTTTATCTAATCATTTTAAAAAGACCAACAGAAAAGAGCACAAGAGTGGAATTTCCATAGGATTTCAATAAAACTCACTCAAGTCATATAAATGCATAACGCAAGTGTTCAGTCATTCAAAGTGCATGAACCCATATCAGTCAGTGCAGAGATTTTTACCGTGTGACCGAAGACCGAGATCCAAAGCATCATGGGTAGAGGAGTGAAGAAGAGACAGAGCAGCAGGCAAGATCTTAAAAGGAAGGTGTGGCTGTTTTAATAATGTGACTAAACAGTCGCAAATTCCCTTTAAATCCAGTCTGCTGGGTAACCATAGCAACGGTGACAGATGAATCCCATTAGGTGCGGAGAGGACCTCCAGAAGACCCAAAAAGCACCTTAATTCTTCTTAGGCTTTGCCTGGGGGGCACTTGTGATGCAGTGTTGCACCAGAACATGATGATGTAAACAGTTTTTGAAGACAGTAGGTGTGAGAGAGAGAGAGCGAGAGAAAGAGAAAGGTCAAGGATAACTCACATTGACGATAGCTTCTTTAGTCTGAGCCATATCTGATATCACACCGTCTGTGATGATGAGAAGCACAAAATACTGTGAGCCGTCTTGAACTGCTGCAGCATACCTGTGTGAGCAGACACACACACACACACACACGCACACACACAATCGCATTTTCACATTAACAAACATATTAGCAGAAACCGTCATGATCCAAATCACCCAAATGAACCATAACCCAAATATGAAAATCTCTTCATGCTGGTATCGTTGGTTGTTTGTTCTAACATCATGGATGAATAATGAAAGAATGAGCATCCTCAATGAACACTTAGTATTCAGTGCTGAATCTCATGCATATATATATTTGCTCTGGGATGTCCCTGTGCTATTGACACAGCTCTTCCGCCTTCATCAAAATCCCATAATGCTCTTTGTGATGCAAAACACTTTACAGAAGCTATGAGAGGAGATCTGACCCCTTGGAGGTCCACACACGGTCACAGCAACAAGAAATTAATATTTTATGCTTGTTAAATCATCTACATGTTAATTTTGACAATATGTATAATCACTATCACATTAGCTACAGTCTTTATGCGTACAGAAGCCTCGGAATACAAAACAGAAAAAAGTCAAGTGCGGCTTTTCCTTGTAATTGAGACTTGTTGTAATTGTTCTGCACAACTACGACTTTGTTTCACATAATTGCCACTCTATAGCTCACAATTGTCACTTTGTTGCATATAATTGTGACTTTATATCTCACAATTGTGACTTTGTCATGATTGCAATATCTCAATTGTGCACTGTAAAAAATGACCGCAAATTTAACGGTAAAAGACTGTAAAAAAAACAAAAAAAACAAAAAACAAAAAACCTGTTAAATGGTTAATGGTAAATTCCCCTACTGTATACGGCAGGGGGAAAATCTCTTCATGAAATAAATGTTTTTCTGTAGTTCATGTTGACCACAATTATTGGCACCCAATTATTGCAATGTCCTTTATTCAAGATAACAGCTCTGTGTTTTCTTCTTTAATGCCTGAAGAGTTTGGAGAACACCTGACAAGAGATCAGAGACCATTCCTTCATACAGAAACTCTTCAGATCCTTTAGTTTCCCAGCTCCATGCTGGTGCTTCTTCTCTTCAGTTCACCTCACGCATTTTCTATAGGGTTCAGGTCAGGCAACTGGGACGGCCATGGCAGAAGCTTCATTTTATGCTCAGTGACACATTTTTGTGTTGATTTTGATGTTTGATTTGGATCACTGTCCTGATGGAAGATCCAACCACAGCTCATTATAGAACTTCTAACAGATGCAGTCAGGTTTACATTTTTTATCTGTTGGTATTTGCTAGAATCCATGATGCCATGTATCTGAACAAGATGTCCAGGACCTCTGGCATGAAAATAAGCCCACAACATTAAAGATCCAGCAGTATATTTAACTGTGGGCATGGGGTACTTTTTGTACCAAACCTATCTTGAGTGTTTGCTGCCAGAAAGCTCTTTTTTTTTTAGTTTCATCTGACCACAGAAGCAATTCCCATTTGAAATTCAAGTTGTGTCTGACAGCTGAATATGCTGGAGTTTGTTTTTGGATGAGCAAGGAGGATTTTTCTTAAAACCCTTCTGAACAACATGTGGTGACGTAGGGGCTGTTCGAATTTTTTTTTTTTTTAGTCTTTTGGCCCCAAGACTCAACTAATCTCTGCAATTCTCCTACTGTGATCCTTGGAGAATCTTTGGACACTTAAACTCTCCTCCTCACCATGCATTAGGACGATATAGACACACGTCCTTTTCCAGGCAGATTTGTAACATCTTTAGTTTAATTTGAATTCTCAATTATTGTCCTAATGATGGAAATTGGGATTTTCAATCCTTTAGCTCTTTTCTTACAGCCACTTTCTATTTTGTGAAGCTCAACAATCTTGTTCTGCACATCAGAACTATATTATTTGGTTTTATTCCTTGTGATGGATGATTAAGGATGATTAAGCCTTTGTGCTCCTCATATTTATAATCCTGTGAAACAGGAAGTTATTGCTGGACAATATCATACTCCTAGTCATTCTAGTGTGCTAAATAAATGCAAATATGAATGGGAATATACTAATCAGAGATATTTTACTCATTATAATTTCTAAGGGTCCCAATAATTGTGCCCAACATGCATATGAGAAAAACATTTATTTCATAACGTAAGTTTCCCCCCACTTTTAATTGTTTTACTTCAATGAAAGGTTAGCATTTTGTGAATTTTTTGGATGTAAGATCATAAAGATAAACAAAGCAGATTTATTTTCATAGCCGTCTTTGCTCATATTTACCAAGGGTGCCAATATTAGTGGAGGGCGCTGTAATTGCAACTTTATAGCTCACAATTGTCACTTTGTTGCACATAATTGTGTCTTTATATCTCACAATTGTGACTCATAATTGCAATACCTCAATTGTGACTTTCTCACATTCGTGTTTTTTTTTTACAGTTATGACTATTTCTTACAGTTTCAACAGTTTTACATAATTGTGACTTTATAGCTCACAACTGTCACTTTGTTGCACATAATTGTGACTATATCTTACAATTTTGACTTTGTCATAACTGCAATATCTCAATTGTGACTTTTTCATCTAAGTTGTGATTTTTTTTTACTGTTATGACTATTTCTGACAATTTCAACTTTGTTTCACACAGTTGCGACTTTATAGCTTACAGCTGTCACTTTGTTTCACATAATTGTGAATTTATAGCTCACAATTGCCACTTTGTTGCACATAATTGTGACTTTGTCTCACAATTGTGACTGTCATAATTACACAATCTCAACTGTGACTCATAGTCGTGAATATTTCTCACAATTTCAACTTTGTTTCACATAATTGTTGTGAGCTCACAACTGTCACATTAGTGACACAAATTCGCATGACCAACTTTAACACATTGGGAAATCTGCATGGGAATATGTTTGGCCCTAAAGCCAAATTCCAGATTGCACAGATTCCTATTGAACTAACTAGATTTGTCCTCAAAACACTTCTCACCTTTACATCTCCAAAAAGCATTTTTAGGAGGTTCTATTCTTCTAATATTTAGAATGTCAACTCTAGCTATAAAGTTTTAACCAATGTACCCTGAGCTGAAAATGTAATCTTTTGTTTTTTTCAAAACTGTAAAGTCTGTCATGACAAATAGTTTTGCTTGCTTAAACAAAGGCTTTAATACAGCCATATTCTATTCATCTGAGTCCAGAAATCTGTCTTAGCACTGTGTCTTTCCACTGGTTTACACAGGATAAGTTTTTAACTGTGCCAGCACGCTACTTCGAGCAAGCGCTGTTGCATTTTTCTTACCTTGCTACATGGTTAATGACAGGAGCAAAATTGGTGGGTCCGTAGAGCTGGACAGTCTTCAGACTCTCATGGTAAGCCTCCAGGATGCCCTCCATCCCATTGCAGTATGGGTTATCTACATTACCATTCTTCAAAGACAACATAAGAGATCAATCAACACTATGCCTCTACTTTCAAGTCCACATCAGCAGATTAGATTTATCATAACACTTTACATTTCTCAAAATATCTGTTGAATATAAAACTCTAGAGTACAGAGTATTTGATGTTCATTAGGGTGTCTACGCACTAGAATTTGCACCACATCAGTGAATTCAATTGACTTCAAAGGTGATGGTGCATTTTAAAGATATGAAGGACAAAAAAGTGTCATGAAACCAAAAAGTGGTTCTTTCTGCATACTAAAAAGCCATTTTGCACATTCATATTCGTCAAACGTACCATCACAACTTTCTCAAGTGTGTCACCCTTAGGGATCTCAGAAGCTGTTCAGTTTTTTAGGATTTATCATTAGATAATTATTCATGCTCTAAGGACAGTGATATTTGAAGAGCGAAGCAGCAAGAATGAAAATGAATAGTCATGATCTTAAGTTCCAGTGCAAGGAAAAAGAGGTGAAAGGAGGAGTAGCTGATGGAGGAAAAAAGAGAAAGAGTGAGCGAAAACTAATTAAGAGACTCAAAGTGCTCGACGAAACGAGGGTTTGGCTCACACTCATCATGAATGCTTGGGTAACGTTAATGAGCAGGAGTGTCACGAGAGCCTTATTTACACATTACACATAGATGTAACCGAGCATTACTAATTACAATATCATCAACATATGCGCAAACAACCAAATAAATACTTCAAAACAACCATACATACCCTCACACATTACATTTCACAAAGAGGATAAAGCAAAGTTATTCAGAGAAGTCTGAAAAACACGGCACGCATTTAGGATTCGAATAGAAATGACTCCAGCTAGCTGTGAAATCTACATAATCTAGGAACAGGTACCAGTGGAAATTCATGGGAAACCCGGCCATCAGGAGGAAGTTTGGCTCCAAAGCCCAATGCAGGAAACATCTTATCGCTGTCATAGTCCTGAATGATCTCGCCCACGGCCTTCAACGCCATGGCGTACGCGTTCATCTGATAGGGGTTCATGTAATGCAGGGAGGTAGACTGAGAAGGGTTCCCTAGAGTTTAAGAAGAGAGACAAATTATAAATTAAGGCAAAAACTGATTCAGACCTGTTGCTCAACAACATGGAGAACAAATCCAAAACAGAAAATAAAAAAAAAATAAATAAAAAAAAATCTTACCATTGGATGCAGTGAAATCAATGGCCACTGTGAAATGGATCTGAGTGCTAGAGAGAGAAAGAGAGAATCATTTCAATTGAAGCCAAATTTTTCACACATTACAGATGTGAGAAGCTGACGGTGAGGCTCAACAAAGGTGATGGATCCTGATTCACCCCAAACCGTGGCAGAGATCACATTTCCAGCTTCAAAACACTCCAATGTTTCCACTCCCGCTGTTCGAGAGGTTGGTGTAATTACCATCCTCCAGCCCTGCATTGTGTCGTCTCTCTCACCTGACAGGCAGACAGCCAACCTCCCGCTCAGCAGCCAGACGTTCCTCACAATCAACTCTGCCTGGTGGGCAGATCCAACATCTGTGTAAACCCACTCCTTTTTCCTCATTTTTTTAAATTAGGGCAACAGCGAAACTGGTCTCAGAACAGCGGTCGAGGAAGACTTCCACATACAAAACCGCCAAACATCACAGATTTGCTCACAACTCTGTTTCTATACTGAAATCAATGGGAACTCCAGCTTAGTCGTGGATTACTGATACTTATCGTGCAGAGAGACTGGCTGGATGTCAGGACATTCACTAGACACAGTATGGAGCCAGTGATTACCCACTGATTCTGATAGCTAGAGTTCAATGGACATCAGAGCACTGTGCAGGGACTTGTCTTTTAAATAACAGCCCTTTGAATTTCTATTTCTTTCATGCAATTCAAAGAAGAAATGTTATAATGTATATCAGTGTGTTATATACAGTGGGGTCCAAAACCTACTAGTAAAAATAGCTTTTTTTTTTTACTTCAATTTGTAATTTAATTAAAAAAAAGTTTATTCCAGGTTCAAGTTCAATTTCATTAAAAGGACAGATCACCCAAAAATGAAAATTCTGTCATTAATTACTCACCCTCATGTCGTTCCAAGACCTTCATTCATCTTCAGAACACAAATTAGGATATTTTTGATGAAATCTGAGAGCTTTCTGACCCTGCATAGACAGCAATGCAACTTACACATTCAAGGCCATGTGACATCAGTGGTTCAATCGTAATGTTATGAAGCTACAAAAATACTTTTTGTGTGCAAAGAAAACAAAAATAATGACTGTATTCAACAATTTATTCTCTTCCGTGTCAGTACAATGATGCATGCATGTGGTGCTGCTAACGAAGGAGCCAGTGTTATAACTTAATATTTTTGTTTTCTTTGTGCACAAAAAGTATTCTTGTAGCTTCATAACATTATGGTTGAACCACTAATATCACATGGACTATTTTAATGATGTCCTTACTACCCAAGTCTCCAGACTTACATTTGAGAGCCACTAAGTTCTACAGATGGTGGTGCCAGGATCAGATTTGGTAGCGCTGGGGGGGTGGTGTATGGGAGTATTAAAAATATTGATAATTTAATTATAAAATGACTATTGCTTTGCATTAGTAAGTGCAGTTACAAGTAATATTATATGTTAATTTCTTGTTTATTTCATGTTTATACAGATTTGACAGTAAAGCAGCAAGCTTGAGTTGGAAAGCATATTCAAAATCTACAGCAACAGCAACATGCAAAATCTAACTTTTAGACAGAAAATATACATATTCTCTACTCTTATTAAATGTACCATTATTGTTTGATAGTATTATATGGAACTGACCAACAACATGAGTGATTATGTGTGATTTAGTCGCAAATTGAAGAAAAGTTTGTGTTTTTCAAGGCACTTTTGTTACTTCGTACACAAAGTGTACAACTCTGACAAAATCTGATTTATTGATGATTTGATGTTTTACAATAGTGATTTACAATAGTGAATTTCAAAATATAAAGTAAAAAGTAGAAATGAATGACTAATAAGCCAATAAGTAATAATGGTGATTTGACGTTTTTTTTAATTTTACCTACAGTAAGTGTTTGTTTAACACAAAATATATTTTGGTCATCCCATTAAAAATAACATTCAAACTGGACCATTTTAGAGCTTTAAATTGCTGGAAAAAAGTAGTGTGAAATGCTTGAAAGTCTTTGAAAAGTGCTTGAATTTCTCTCTCAAAACATTGTCCAACCCTGAAATGAATAATGTAATAACATTCGACTATTTCTGCCACAATGCCATGGTTACAGTTAGCATTACTACTTCTGGTTTTCTGACATATGTCAACGCTTATCTCTTTATAACAGAGAATTCGGAGCAGAATTTGAGTGCTTCTGAGTAGATCTTGCAGCAACCTCATTCATTCTGCAGCGAATTCAAATGCATCTCACTAGATCTCAGTGGAGCACAGTGTCGCAAAGTCAACTTTGGTTCCAGAGCTTGTTCAAAGCTTGGACAAGTTTGTTTGCATTGCGGTCCTAACTGATAAACAATATGCAATGTGCAGCTCAAACAAGTAGTGCACTTTTGTTATGCTTTCATTTCATTTCCCATATGCAACAGAAATGGCTGCACCTCTCACAAAGTTTAGTCGCACCAGCAGAAAAAATGGTTGCAGTATGAAGCCCTGCTACCTTTTTTGTCTTTAGAACCTTTCAGTTGTGTTGCTGTCTATGCAAGGTCAGAAAGCTCTCTGATTTCATCAAAAATATCTTAATTTGTTTTCTTAAGATGAACGAAGGTCTTACAGGTTCGGAACGACATGAGGGTGAGTAATTAAGACAGATTTTATTTTATTTTTTGGTAAACTATCTCTTTAAAGCAATATGGTAGTGCTGTTTGACATTTAAAAAAGTCCCAGTTCTATTTCCCCTAAACCTTCCTGACAGTTAACCACTATCATATCTCATACAGAAACAGCGTACAATCCTTTCTTATTTCCCTTTAAATAACTAAAAGCACTGAACCCACAGAAAACAAATGGCTAATCTGAACACCTGAACAATGGAACCGATTATTCAGAAACAAACACGTTTTTCTGTGCTGATGGAAGTACAGAACACTTGTCCAGATAACCTCGTAAGCACTGAAAAATATAATGACATCTAATATTTGACTCTCAATGGCGTTCCGTTTTCAGCATGAACTCTGCTGTGCTCTCTGCGCGGATGAAAAATGAGCTCTGGATGAGAATGTATGAAACCAGTGAATATTTATGAAACATTTCCACACAGACAAAGAAATCATCCCCTGATGCAAAAAAAAGAAATGGGGGAAAAAACATCTTTAAAAAAGGCTCTAATCAGCATGCGGCTTCGGCTGTCATTCATACGCAACCCCTGCAGCGAGATGTTTTCCTAAGAGCTGATTCATCAGTGATGGGTCAGCAGAGAATAATTATGTATTTTTAAACATCCACTATACATCCGCAAACATGACCACACATCGGTTAATGACTGATTCGGGCCAAATCATATTTATAGGCAATGCAAAGACCTTGGGTAAGGCCCCAAAAACTGCATCCTTTCTTTATTATTATCATTTAACTCAGCACAATATAAACAGGAAGGTGAGAAAGCAGCACAATGGTGATCAACAAGCTGTGTTTATGCTCCTTTATCTTCATTCTTTTTTTTCTGTCCATCTCAAGGTTTATCACTGATGTCTCCAGGCACAAAGTCGGGGCTGGTGCATTAATCTGCATTATACCGGGAACCTCAACAGCTCCTTTGGTGGAGACGAGAAACCTCCGAGAGCTTTTGGACCGGAGCTTTTATATGAAGAACATTTATCTTAATGGTGAAATTCTGAATGTCATCTACTAGAGTGGAAAAAAAAACAGCTGGAACTGAATGATGGGATTGTGACTGTCACATTAGCAACAGTGCAGAGAAATGTAGTTTACATTCATGACAAATTAACACTTATGATCAAATGAATGCAAGAAGCACTGACAACTTTTTATATATATAAATATTTCTCGTAAATGTACTAATGCGCAACTTGATCCAGAAACGCACATCTCTGCAATGCGGTAGTTTTGTATTTCCTCGCTGTATGGTTATGAATGTCTTGTGTCTTTCCGAAGTGCCTTTCTAAAGCTAGATTCCCCTTATGAGTTCTTCAATGACATTTTACACAATGTCTCACTCTAGCCCAGGATGAAGTGCAATCTGATGAGTTCAAGAGACCACTAAAGATGTGATCATCTATAAAAAAAAAAAAGTGCTTCACTAAGATTAGTTGAAGAAAAAAAAGGACAAAAGCATCACATTTCCATGAAAAAGTGCTTGAGTTTCTTTCTACTGTATCTCCCTTTGGAAATGAATCACAAATCTAATCTTAATGATTTCACCTAGACAGCAATGAAATAGATAAAAAAAATAATGGAGATCAATGAAGGGTTTCAGAGGAGCAATATCACAAAATGTGCTCACTTTAACTCAAAAACTGCACATTTCATTTTAAACTCAAATATTCATTACCAAACTCTTCCAAGACTAAAGGGTCTAAACTAAAGTCTATATTATTTCTACTTTCTCTAGTTTCTTTTCATTATGTAAAAAATTCAGTCCAAGGAGTCTTTTCTTTCTGTTGAAGAAATATTTTTCAACCAATAAATGTTGAGCTTAATGTAAATGAGAATAACTAGTCTACTCTAGACAGAAGTTCTTCCTGATGTCCGTTTCTTTTAAAAAACGTGATTAAACATTTAATAGGGTCCTCAGAAAAGCTTTTGAATTTTACATTAATTCTGAGAGCTACCTTTATGACCTGCAGTATAATTAACAGTTCCCTCTTAAGACGTGGTTCTTTCACTCATCCGCAGCAGTTAAAAGAGAATCCATCTCTCTCTGGACCAGAATATGATGATTTAAGAACGAAGAGGGTTATATATAGTCCTCTTTATGAAGAGGAAAGTGAATGAAACGTGTAGCAATGGGAAATCCATACAAAGGTCTGCTTTCAGCGTCAATATTAAAGG
Source organism: Labeo catla (assembly GCA_012976165.1). Classification (NCBI taxonomy): domain Eukaryota; kingdom Metazoa; phylum Chordata; class Actinopteri; order Cypriniformes; family Cyprinidae; genus Labeo; species Labeo catla. The sequence continues at coordinate 41,889 of VONZ01001271.1, read as the reverse complement.
TCAGAGTCTGATGGAGAAAAATAACAAAGGTGAAAACCTGACAGAAAGCAGTTTGAGTGTGGACAGAGTGATCTGACTCGATGTGAACTGAACGTGGCACACAGGGTGATGTCAGAGCAATATAGATTACTCTAGTGTGAAAGGTCAGCCACGTCTTTGGGTAGTCACACATCATAGACTGTTTACACTCTCGCTTTCTTTATTACTCCGCCTCTCTGCTTTTATTTTTAGGCTTTTGCCACATTTATTTTAAACCCGACACTCTCAGGTACAAAAGCCGTCACTGGAGCGGTACCTTTGTATTTTATTTACCCTAAAAATCGTACATCTTGAAAAGACGACTTTTGTACCTTTTTTCTAAGATTTTTTTTCCCAAAGATTTTTTCTAAAATTTGCAGATTTTCTATCGAAGTGCTGGCAGAGTAAGTCTTAATTGTTCGTGATTTTAATACCCATGTTGATACTGAAAAATGCGCATTGGGATCAACATGTGTCAGGACATACTCATTGTCGAAATAATACTCTACATTTAATACTGTCACGCATGGAATTGAAATTTTGCAGCAGAGCAAGGATATCTCAGATCATTATTTAGTCTTGTGTGCAGTATACTCCATATAGATAAAGCTGTAAATTCAACTCCTTGTTACAAAAATGGTAGAACCATCACTTCTACCACAAAAGACTCCTTTGTTAATAATCTTTCCTGACTTCTCAATTCCTCAGCATGTCCAACAGCTCAGAAAAACTTCATGATCTAACAGAAACTATGGACTCTTAGTTTTCTAACACTTTACGGTTGCTCCTTTATGCTTAAAGAAGATTAAAGAAAACAGTCCGACACTGTGGCATAATGAGCACACTTGCACCCTAAAGAGAGCAGCCCGGAAAAAACGAGCGCAGCTGGAAGAAAACAAAGGTAGGTATTTCATATTGCATGAAGGGAAAGTACTTCCGCCTAAAGAAAAGCCTTAAAAACTGCTAGATCCGATTACTTTTTGTCTCTTTTGGAAGAAAACAAACCCAATCCTAGGTATTTATTTAGTACAGTGGCTAAAATAACAAAAAACAAAGCCTCAACAGGCGTTCACATTTCCCAACAGCACAGCAGTAATAACTTTATGAACTACATCCAAGATCGATACTATTAGAGATCAAATTATAACCAGCCGTCAGCTACAGTGTCACATCAGTATCACATTCGCTATAGATTCCCTAAGGAACAATTTCAATCATTCTGTGCTATACAAGAGGAAGAACTGTATAAACTTGTTAAATCATCTACAACATGTATGTTGGACCCTATACCATAGGACTCAACCCTGCTTCAGCACACCTGGCCTGTGACTTTTCAAATGATCCTGAAGACCTTGATTAGATGGTTCAGGTGTGTTTGATTAGGGTTGGAGCAAAGCTCTGCAGGAAAGTGGGTCCCCAGGAACAGGGTTGAAGACACATGCCTTATAGAGGGTATGGATTGACGTCACCTTCCCGCCGGGACACGTCCCCTCAACCAGACTGAGTGGCAAAAGAGCCTACAGCATGAATGGATTTATTAGGGAAGATGCGAAAACGCGAGTAAAAAAAAGTGATAATCAGTTTAAACTAAAGGTTGCTGAACTTGATATAATGTTCCTAACAACGTAACAAATATACAGTGGTCAATGGATATTGATGCAGCCAGGAATCGTGTTTTCTAACGCTTATGTGTGTCTGACTTTGACGTCGGGGAAAATAAATAAAGCAAATTTGCCTGTGAACTCATTTTGTAAATACAAAATAGGTTGGTCTAAACCCCGGTGATCACTTACATCAATGTTATATATATCGTCATATCATCCAGCTGAAAAACGTATATAGTTTTTGTCAGTGTTTATATAATAACATCCGGATATGCAGAATTTAAGATGGTAAATATTTAACTGATGAACAATATATAGGGTATGATTTTACTGCACAATTCAACATATTAACATGAAATGATGACTTCAAATCTGTGTTTCGTTGCCTGGAGACCATTTGTTTCTTTGAATTGCAGCGATTAATTTTCTTCTCTTTTCAGTAGCTTTCAGCAGTCTGTAAAAATAAACCTCAGGTTTCTTGTCAAATTTATTTGTACAGCCAATCGCAAAGCTCGTTCTTGTTTTAGAGGTGTTTTGTGTGGTCTGTCGCAGCATTCACATTGAAACCAATGCTGCCACTCAGTCTTTTTGCCACTCAGTGGGCGGAGACGCAGCCACTCCAGCTGATGGTGACATCACATGCAGACACTCTATACCATCTAAGGTGCTCCCGGAAGTCATAGATCCTCTTCTGAATATTATTAATTTGTGATTGTCGTTAGAATATATGTCCCAAAAACCTTCAAACTGGCTGTCATTAAGCCTCTCATTAAAAAAAACACAACTTGATGAGCATTTGTAAAGAACTAATTACAAATGCAGGAAATGGATACTATTATTTAGCAGGGATGCATTAACTTGATCAAGTGATAGTAAAGACATTTATAATGTTACAAACAATTTCTACTGATGTTATTTTAAAATTCCATTTTAAAATCCCCCCAAAATATATTACAGTTTTTACAAAAACATTAAGCAGGAAAACATGTTTCTTGAACAGCAAATCAGCATTTTAGAATGACTTCTGAAAGATCATGTGACATTGAAGACTGGAGTAATGATACTGAAAATTCAACTTTGACATCACAGGAATAAATTACATAATAAAATGTATTAAAACAAAAACCAATTTGTTTTAACTGCAATAATATTTCACAATATTACAATTTGGTTTTGTTAGATTTATGTTTAAAACAAGGGGAAAAACAACTACTTGGTAATGTTCGCCAACAGGAAGCTGAACAATTGTGTTTTGAAGAATAATGTACCACAGCACAAGATATCAACTCTTTCCCCACCAGCACTTTTGATCATTCTCACTAAAATATCATGGCCTCTAGAATATTTTGTTGTATGAATTTCCAAAATGGAACACACCAAAATAAATAAAGAGTTTCTACATTTCAACATTTTTTTTTTTATTCTAGCTTCAAGCATTCTTTTTTTTATCAACACCTGAATGTAGGTAATTTAAAAAAAAAAAAAACAAACAAAAAGTAACATTTTAAGTAAAAAGCTGAGAGAAAAAAAAAAACTGTTTTTGATCGGGAGATTCTAGACTCATTCAGCAGATGTTGTGTTTGGTGGGGAAAGAGTTAATACAAAACGTGTAAAACAGTACCAGTACTAATTATACTAACCACCCAGACCACAACACCAAAGTCAAGTCTAGAGCTAGAATCAATCTCTCCCTCACTCAGTCTCTTAAACAGCACAGCCTGACTGACAGAGTGAGAGATATTGGGTGATATCAGTCTCCAGCAGGATGAGACACACTATCTGTAGGTGTGAGACAGGAACCATGGCAGGAACTTATCAATATTGGATCACAAAAGGGTGGAGAGAGCAGAACATTCAAACCATTAAGCACAGTTATCAGATTAATTACTTGCTGTTGTAGTCACACATTACAGCTGATAAAGTTGAGTCTGATTTTAAGTTGATTGTTGAATCTTATCCATGAACAATTCAGAAGAGGACAGCCAGGTTTTACTTACTCAACACAACAGACAGGTTGCAATCAGAGTTTTCTTTCTTTAACCAAGTACTGCCTAATATGTCAGTGAGGATATGAGATGATATCAGCTGGAGGTATAGGCAGGATTTTATTCAAACCTTGGATTCGGACTTGCCCTAACTCAAGATACTACCTGTCAGTGCAGCATTTTTCAGGTTTAGAATGCAGGCTTTATGTCAGAGATAACAGACACAGAGGGGCTGCAGGTCATCCTTCCTAATGCTAGAGATATCAGTGGATCAGACCACAGAATGAGGTCGACAGTTTTGAGATGTTTTCCACACTACTGGCACCCTTGCAGAAGGCCAGCCTTTCATCAGTGCAAACTGAAGAGGACCTGGCAACCCCTGAATACTGATTACAGTAACTACTACAATAGCCGTGTTTGTTGTTCTAGTTTAACATTTAAGGGGTTATTCGGGTCTTGTTTACCGGAGCTCTTTTCCAAAGCTGTTTGATGAGCTGTTTGACGCCATTACTGTGATAACATCCTGATGGCTTCAGCAAGATTCTGACCTTTATATCCGCTGAGAATGTTTACAAAAATTACATGTTTTGACGTGCGATTTCAGAAGCATTTTAGAAAAGTCTAAATACAGTACATACGCTTACATGAAGGTGATTGTGTGTATTTTCATCCGTACCCTGCTTTGATGTAGTCCAGGAACGTGTGTTCGGCCTCCACTGAGAATGAAAGCAGTGTCACCTGGGTAATTGAGCAACAAAGAACAGACGGTTTACAACAGCATATGAACACAAACCACATCTGCCATGAAACAATCCATCATGGCATTATGCAAAGACTCTTCTCTCAGCTGTCAGGGCCACACCGTCTTTTTCATTAGTATTGTCATTAGACAACCAGAATCTTTCCATGTTGGGAGGAAGACAGGTGACGGACTATTCATTTGAGTTTTGATTACAATCTCAAAGCCAATTCAAGGCAGTCAATGCGGAGAGTTTTTGTAGATCATCAATCACTGTTATCCACCCGGACCTCCAATATTACTTCCTCACTGCTCTCCTTATCAGAGTATGAAACAGAAAGCACTATTCAGTCTGGGGACTTGGATCTCAGATTGTCGTGTAATTTATCTGAATAATATCCAGACGTTCAGAGTCCTTGTGGAATACAGCTGGATGAAATTAATCCATGAAGGAATTCAGTGAATATAATGCAAAAAACTTCTTTCTTTCAGTGTTTTTGTCTAGTGTTTCAGTAGAAAAAAAAAATCTAAACATCTTTAAAATAGGACAAATTTGTTTAAGTGTTGATACTGTTAACTAAAACTAAAACTGACAATAAAACTGAGATGGGACTTAAATAGAATGATTTACAAAATGTACTAAAAAAAATAAAAACATTAAAGCTAAACAGAAAAATAAAAAACTAATGCAAAAGACAAAAACATATAATTACTAAAATGAAAAGAAAGAAAATTAAAATATAAAAATAAAAGAGAACAGCATGTTTTTCTGAAAAAGGAGAACTTGTTTTCAGAGAATATCTCTTGAATCATTTTAATTGTTTATGTTTTCCAAAAAATTTTTCCTGTTTTAGGCATAACCCTAAAAAATTATGTGCTGTTATTGTTAACTAAAACTGAAAATGACAATAATTCTGAAATAAAATTAAGATTAAATAAATATTGGATGTAAAATTTAAAACTTGAAATAAAAAAGCTGCACTGGCAACTAACCTAAATAAAATGATTTGCTGAAATTACTAAAAATGAAACTAAATAATAAATTATTAAATTATATTATATTAAAATAAAATATTAAAATATTAAATGATAAAAATGAAAAATTAGAGCTAATTAGAAATATTTAAAAACTAATACAAACGACGAAACATTTAATTACTAAAATAAAAATTAGAAAATGAAAATATAAATATAAAAGCTAATTTAAAATATGAACAAATACTGTAATAGTACAGAAATAATTCTAAAATAACACTGTTGCTAAAAAGAAAAAGCTGTTTTCTGAAAAAGAAGAACTTGTTTTCAGAGAAAATTTCTTGAATTATTTGTGTTGTTTATGCTTTCCAATTTTTTCTTGTTTTAGGCATAAAACTCATAAAAACTTTGTTCAGTTTTTTTCTAGCAATAAAAGTGCTGTTAACGAACTGAAATTGACAATAATTCTGAAGTAAAACTGACATGAAATAAAAAAATAAATATTGGATGTAAAATTTAAAGCTTGAAAAACTTGCTGCACTTCTTGAATAATTTTTATGTTTTCGTTTTCCAAATATGTTTCTTCTTGTTTCAGGCATAACCCTATAAAATTTAGCTCGATTTTCTTCAAGCAGGAGAAACTGCTTGACAGTGTGATATGAAATGTAAACATAATTTAAGATATACTGAAAATAAATCTGATTATCTTATGCAGTAGGTAAATTTAGCATAAATGTTTGTACTGGAAAACAAGACATAAAAGCTGATTTTTGTGCAGGATTTTAAAATAGCAAATTCACTACTCACTGTGCCAGAGTTGATGTATCTCCTCTTTTTCAGTTTCTTTTTAGGATTTACCACCTGAAACAGAAAATTTAGAAATGACACATCATTTACAGGAAGAGTGGGAGTGTGTGAGAGGGACAGAATGAGCGAAAATGGTTCTCATTAGACCTGTTACTTGTCTAAAAGAAGAGAAGTTTGAGAGCACTGCTACTAGATCATTTCCAGGCTGCTTGTCATTTCTGTTCCACTTACTTTCAAAGACACAACTGATCTAAGTGTTCAGATGCTTTGAGAAACCCAGTTCAGGACGGTTACATACGCAACCTTGGCTAACAGTTTGGGAACCAGGACACAGATGATGTGATTTGTATGGATTGGGGTTTAACTGAACCGACACCGCAGCTTCTAGTGTTGTTTGTCCAACTCAATCCCCAGGAAACCCCAGATCCTTTCAGCACACCGCTGGGACTGTCACACTCCTGTAGAACATCTCACCACCCCCTCACCCCACCACTGGGCTAATGCTAGGGTGAATACACACACACACACACACACTCCCCACCTCCATATAGCTCTCTGTTACTCTATCTCTCCTTCTTCCTCACATAAACACATGCTTTGTACCCTGTCGTACATTGTCTCATTACCTCATTGTCCTTTCCGTTTTTCTTGCTCTCTGCCACAAACGCTCATTTGCTGTTGCTGTACTTGCTGGCAGACAAAGTGTGATAATCACAAAGAGTGAATAAGGGAGACTTGAAATGGTGCAATTTTTATTGTGAGCTGAATCTGTCATATTAAGAAAATCCAACTGCGTGCAAATGAAACCTCAAGTTCTAAGATAAAACATTAGATAACACATTTACAAAATATTGAATATTTTGTTCATTATTAAGTGAAGCCAGCTCCAACATGGCTGGTCTAGCGTTGTCGGGTTTGGTCGGCACAGAATTAAAACAGTATTATCACAGTATTATTGTTATTTAAAACAAAATAGTAAAAATTAAAAAAATATATATAAATGTGTATATGTTTGGAACCTGTGATACAAGATCATGTGACATTGCAGACTGGAATAATGATGCTAAAAATTCAGCTTTGCATGACAAGAATACATTTTAAATATTAAATATTTAACGTATTTAACATAAATATTTTAAAGTATATGAAAAAAGAAAACCACTATTTTAAATTGTAATAATATTTAAAAGAAATTGCTGTTCTTTCTGCATTTTTGCAAAATAAAGGAAGCCTTGATGAGCCTAAGATACTTCTTAAAAAAAACATAAAAAACGGCAGTGTATATATCATTTTTTATTATAATTTTGTATTTTATAATTATGTTATTTTGTATAATATATCTTACTACTATATCTTACTATACTACGTGCAAATAGCAATGGGTTTTTTGACGGAAACATTTCAGGATTTTTCTCCATATAATGGACTGATATGGTGCCCCGAGTTTGAACTTCCAAATTGCAGTTTAAATGCGGCTTCAAATGATCCCAAATGTGGTTGCAAACAATCCCAGCCGAGGAAGAAGGGTGTTATCTAGTGAAATGATCGTTATTTACATTAAAAAAAATACAATTTGAATACTTCTTAATCTCAAATGATCGTCTTATCTTACTCTCCCTGAACTCTGTGTATTCTGACTCAAGACAGTTAGGGTATGTCGAAAAACTCCAATCGTATTTTTTCCCTCAACTTCAAAAATCATTTCAAAATCATCCTACATCGCTGCAGAAGTACCGAACCAGTCTTTACAAAGTGAACATGCAAAGAAGATCAAACACCCTTAACAAAAAAAAAAGGTAAAACAGCCATATAGGACAATTTTTAAGTTGAGGGAGAACATGAGATGGGAATTTTTCAACATACCCTAACTGTCATGAACCAGAAAAAAACAGAGTTCAGCCAGAGTAAGACAAGACAAGCATTTGTCATTAAAAAGTATAAAATTGTATTATTTTTATGAAAATAACTGATCGTTTCACTAGATAAGACCCTTCTTCCTCGGCTGGGATCATTTACAACTGCATTTGGGATCATTTGAAGCTGCATTTAAACTACGTTTTGGAAGTTCAAATTCGGGGCACCATAGCAGTCCATTATATGGAAAAAAAAAATCCTGAAATGTTTTCTTCAAAAAAAATTATTTATTTACAACTGAAGAAAGAAAGACATGAACATCTTGGATGACAAGGGGTGAATACATTATCTGTCATTTTTTGTTCTGGAAGTGGACTTCTCCTTTAATGCAAATAGAGGCAATTATCTGCACCTCATTACATTATACATTATAAAACAGTATGCAATAATAACGTATTAAGTGCACGGCTGCAGACTTGGCAACACTGACCCAAACCCTAACCAATACTTTATTTTCATCTTTTCGATTATTTCCTTCATTTTTTATTGAAAATAAGTGCCTTTACGATATGATAAGTGATTTGAAAAGGGAGAAAAAAAAGTTTGCCAACAGGCAGATTTGAACCCAGGTCGATGGCGTCGAAAAGGCTACAGCACACGCTTTACCATCTGCACCACTGGAGCTGATGTTTAACAACTGTCTTTTGCTTTGTTTTTTTGCTCATCATTTACCTTTAAATAAAACATCCAAATATTCACTGGGGGTGGAACTAAATGTAATATTTAAATAATCCACCATTAAATACACTCTGAATATCAAGATGATGCGCAGTCTCCCCTATATTATTCAAAACTTACTCTGTTCCACATTGTATTCTCACATACAATGCATTTTTATATTTCTCTGACATCAATTTATGAATCTAGAATCAGTTCTTTATCCAAACACAATGGATGCTCTGATGATCAATGGACCAGTATCTGCTTCAATGAACTCACCTCGTACACGTTGAACTGACTCTGACCGCGAGAGAGCTCTCTGTAGCTGGTGGTGAACTCCCCGATAAAATCATGACTGAAGCACAAAACAACAAAGAGACTCTTACATCTGTGATGATGAAGATAGATGGATTTGAACTTTTATATGAAATCTGGAATGATCAGTATTTGTTACTGCCAGGCATTTTAGAGTGGAGTTGACAGTACTGCAGGAAGCTATGAAAAATAATGATTTGAAAAAAATAAAGTGCCTTTGTGTAGGGTGTATAGGAGAATACATTACATAGATGTGCAGTGTGAAAAAAGCAAATGTGCATGTTTCTCTACCTGCCATCTCTGTCCCAGTCGTACACCTCCACTTTAATTGACCTGAAAGATTCAAAACAGAGCATTTAGAAACACCTTTTGCGGTGTTTCAGATACTGAAAAGAGAGCGGCAGCTGAACTGATGGATGCTTTCTGATTAAAATAGGCCTGAGAGACTCCGTCTCACTGTGTTTTTCATCTCCATGCTAAAACCAACCAATTACAGGCCATTATCCAGACAGTGCACTCAGAATTAAACAGCGGTCGGCAGGGACTGAACTCCTGGGCTGTGACACGGAGCAGCCGTGGAGCGTCACTTCACCTGACAGGACGCAGGCGAGTTTCATTTAAACATTAATTACATCTGAAGTTTTGAATAATTAGAAATTCATTCTGTTCAAAGCAAGTTAACGCGATCAATTACACAGAGGCAGCTGAGATTTGTAGCCTCGTTAATAAAAATGGCTTTCGAGGGTAATAGCTCTAAACGGCATTTGGCGCCGAAGCATGTCACACACTTGTTATCGCAAAATGCAGGGATGTGCTTGAATTTGCTGAAAATTAATGAACAAAAAACAGACAACTGTAAAGATTAAACACAATTCAGCCAATCATTTCTCTGTTAAACCACCAGCATTTTGGATGCTGTTTTCCCTACCAGTCTTCTTAAAGGGATAGTTCACCCAAAATGATAGGAAATGATGGATGAAGTTTTTTGGATTTCAAAATCTTGACCCTCTTGAAGAGCTTAAAGAGCCACGACTTTTTAATATTACTCTGTTTGTATTCGTCTGCAAGAAGAAAGTCGTATACATCTATGATGGCTTGAGGGTTAGTAAATCATGGGGTAATTTTGATTTTTGTGTGAACTATCCCTTTAAACAGAAAGCATCTATTGGTCAACAAGCTTCACGAGAAACACCATGCTGGTTGATGAAAATCCATGCCGGTCTGCTACAAAAAGTGGAAATGTGATACTAAATCAGAAAATATCCACAGTCGTAGGATGTAAATTATAATTTCGTACAGTTGTTTGATAAGGATCACTGCTGCAAAGGTAGTAATGAAATCTCAGTGGCACAAAAGCATCATTTGAGTTTTAATGAAAGAATGGACCTAAACAAAGAGCCTCTACTGAGTAATTCCATAGAGTACATGGGGAAACTCTCCATCTGTTGGTAAAGCAGACTGGTTTAGCTCTGGAATAAGAGAACAGATGTAGCAGATTCATCAGAGATCATATGGCACACATCCTGTCTATCAGTACTCAGATTCCCTGCAGGCAACCAGTAGTTTCACAGCATTTCAACTAAATATTAAAAGGTCCGGTTCACATAAGCTTATTCTAGCCAAGAGTCTGGTTGACATGTAAAGTGACCAATCACAGATTATTTCATGTTTAGCCTGATATACATTAAACCACAATAATAGAATGGGGTGGAGGAAAACTACATTATCTAAAATTATATTATATACAGGTTGTTGCATAATTCTAGGCTTTTCGCTGCAGTTTTCAAAGCACAATGCGAAAAATGTGACATTTCATTTACTGACGCTCTTCGATGAACACTCTTCAATCGGAAGCGCTAAACCCAGAGCGTGTACTTACTTGCCGGCAACCCACCAAAATAAAAGCTTGCTGATTTTAGTTTTGAAAATGATGAAAATTCATATTAAAAAATGAAATATTCTCATTTTATTCTTAAGTTTACTATAAAATAATTGTATTTTTATTTAATACTCCCTTTTTTAAATATTTTTAAATATAATAGTATTGACATACTTTATTATTTTATTTATTATTTTATAAAAAAATAAACCTAAATAAATAAAGTCCAATGATATTATTATCACTATTATTCATTTATTTATTTATTTTTTTTATTTATTTTTTTAGAGTTAATGGGTCATACCATGAGCAGTGTGAGGACCAAACCAAATCTCCAGGTACTCTTATGAGAACCAGGCTAAAAAAACTTCTGTGCACCCCTGATTATATACACTACTGTTCAAATTTTTGGGACCAGTAAGATTTTTAAAGAAATTAATACTTTTATTTAGCTAGGATGCATTATATTAATCAAAAGTGGCAGTAAAGACTTTTAAATTACATTTTTTAAAGAATCCTGAAAACATATCCTAGTTTCCACTAAAATGATTAAGCAGAACAACAGTTTTTAACATTGATAATAATAAGAAATGTTTTTTGCTTCCCGAATTAGAATAAGGATCATGTGACTTTGAAGACTGGAGTAATGGCTGCTAAAAATTTGCCGTTGCCAACACATTTTAAAACATATTCAAACAGAAAACAGTTACTTTAAATTTCACACGGTTACTGTTTTACCGTGTTTTTCATTAAATAAATGATAAATTGGATCAAAAACATTAAAAAATCTTGCTGACCCCAAACATTTGAAAAGTAGCGCATATTTAAATATACTAAAAAAGAATTATATTCTAAATACATTTTAAATATGAACACATTCAAACAAGAAAACACTAGAAAAGTATAGGAAAATACATAGTCTGATTATAATTTCTGACCACATTTATACACTAAAATCTCCAGTGCTAAACATAATTAGCAATATTTTATAGGCCATTCTACTGGAACACAACTTCCACAACTTCTATCAATCACCCAGAGAAGTCTGATACATCACGAAGCCCTGCAGTAATTTCCTTTGTAAAGTCTGAGATGTTTCCCTCAGGAGCGTGGCTGATTGACAGGGTTAAGTGCTGTTCCTGTCTCTCCCCAAGATCACAGACAGATGCAGATCAGTTGTGACACTATGGGCAAATTATGGCTTCCCCTCATGTCAATCAAACCAAATTTGCTCTCATTTGTTTAAGAACCCTGAAGGAGGCGCCACCATCTTTGCTAACCTGATGCCACAAATGCTTTTGTCTCCGTGAAAAGAAAGAGACAAACACCCAGAAGATGCACACTGATGGTCACAGCAGCTAAAAACAAACTCAACTTGAGGTCATATCAGCACAACCTAAGCTGATAATCAGTATGGCAGGACTCTTTCACATGTGATGTTTCTTGAATAAATCAAATAATGGTTAAAAGCAGGGTTGAAAAAAATTAACAAGGGTTTGTAGCAAAAATGCCACCAAAATAAATAAAAATGCCCCATAAATTCAAGACAAAAGGGCATAAAATTAAACATTGTATTATGGCTGTCGCGATTAAAACAAAATGTGACAATGATGTAGAGTGTTAATTCACAGAATTACATTTAGATTAGCTCACACTGCATCAGATTGCTTTTACGTGCTGTTTTGTGCAGAGTTGAGCCTGACAACCAATCAACTTCTGGTTCAAGGTTCTATTAAAATTAAGAATGCACTGGCCAATCAGAGGTGTCGAGATTAGTCAGTGCTGAAAAAGCCAGAGTTGTGTTAAGTGCACACGCTTGCAAATTCCCTCATCATAAACAACCAGGGTTGCAAAGTGGCAAAAAAATGTCAGTAAATTAAGTTTTCAACCCCATAAACAACCATGCAGATATGATTTAAATAGAAGATTAATTTTCATAGCTTCAGCGACTATAACGGGAGTTTTTGCGAAACTTTTACTAGACTTGGCTAATGTCATGAACCGACACACTGGTCTGTAAAACCAGACATGCCCAAAACAAAACAAAAACGTTTTATATTGTCTTCTATATTAATATTACTAATCATTATTACAATATAAAGAGCAATAATCAATGATTTTTGTCATAATATTACATCCCTGTGAGGTCTTATTTTTACATGTATAATTTAGAAACAATTTTAAACAGTCGATTGTTATTGACAACAATTTAAAATATCGATTAAAGTAATTGGGTAAATTTAAGTATTTGACATTAAAGACAATATGGTTTTTAAAACAATGAGGTGATTATAAAAATCGCCCTTGCAAATGTAAATAATGCCCCTCAAAATTAATTCAGTCATTCTGTTTCAATTTTTCAATTTCAGTCATTCCATAGCTTGGTAAAATGCATACGTAAATGAAGAAGAAAGCCAAAATATTAAATGCCATAGATAAATATTTACAGAGTAATCCACTATTTTGTGAATCTCTTTTTACCTTAGATTTCAAGCCAAATTACAAAGGGGGAAAATGACTTTTGAAAGATAGCAGCTTAATTATTTTATTTTTACATAGAGATTGATAAGTTTATTAGTAAAATCTGTTGACTTTAGCAATACTTGTTGCATTATACGCCAATGGTGACAGTTCCAAATGGGAAAAAGCACTATTGAGGTATCTTTCAGCTTCATTGAGTGAGGCATGGAAACTGGGTGAACTGTCACCATTGGCATTTCATGCAACAACGAATGCTAAAGTCAACAGTTTTGACTCACAGACCAACCAATCTCTGTGTAAAAATAACATAATGATGCTGCCATCTTTCGAAAGTCATTCGAGGCCAGTAAATATTCATCCATGATAAAATTTCTGACGCTATTCTGACTTCAATCCAATATATCAGAACCTGTATATCATATAAAACTCTAATTACAGACATTTTTAGCAGAAAAACACATCCCAGCTGCAATATAAATACTCCTCTCTGCTGGCATCCTTGCAGCAGGTAATAATTAGCACAGCACCACAACAGCTGGAGTTTCCCTTTCCCTTTTCTCTCTCTCTTTCACTCGGTCTCTCACACACACACGGGATCAGAGGCCAGGTGGGGACTGGGTGGCAGGTGGTTCTGTTCCCTGTGTCCTGATTGGCTCTGACAGCTCTCAGACGACACACAGCTGCCAACGCGTCTGCAAGTCTCACCTGGGCCATGAAAATGAACACATACACACACACACAGGAAGCATAACCTACCAAATATTCATGTACACAACTGAGTGACACACACATTGGATAGTACACAGGCCTACGGAGAGCAACAAAGAAACAGTGCAGTGTAAACACACAAATATCTGCTACACAGAAAGAACAAAGCAAAAATAATGTGTCCTTGTAGAGCACATAAATCACACCAGTGCAGCACCGTGAACAGGGCTGTCTGTGATCAAATAATGCTGATGCAATGAGTACCAGCAGTCTGGTCTTAATGTTCGACTGAATCAAAGAGCACAGGGACGTGATCTCTCTCGACACAGGGTATCGTTCGGGTACAACGGCACTCTCATGGTAAATTTCTGCAGGATTTACAACACTGCATGCACATAAATGGGCTCTTATCCTCATTCTAATGTTAAACCCTTAAACCATTCTAAACAAGGGAGCGCTTGCCCACAGATTAATTTGCATAATACACGCCTAAACATCTCCATAAACTAAACACCTTCATACAGTCCTAGACTACAAGTGATTGACTGCATCGAACAATAACTCAATTTTGTTTCTCTAAAAAAGTATATTCTTATTTATGATATTACAGTACAAACATGCATGTCTGTGTGTGTACCTATCATAATCTCCATTGCAGAGTGCTCTGACAGGAATGGTAAATGGCTGCCAGACGGGGTTCAGCGTATTCTTTACCACTTCAGTTTTATGGCAGATAGTGAACCTGTGAAACAAAAAAAATAAAGGGGTCATTCTATAATTAGGGGTACATTTAGAATTTGACAACGTGAAGAAAACAGTTTCCCTGTTTCCCAAAAACCCAAACATGGCATTATATAGCTGCTTTGAAACAATCTATATTGTATAAAGTGCTGTATAAACAAAGGTGATCTGTAGGAATATGTGCACAAAATACCATCTATGTTTGCTACTGTCCACCATGTTGCCTTTACTGGGTAACACAGTTGACAGGTAACTTAGTTGACATTTTAAGTGTTTTGGGACTATGCTCAACATGGACGCCTAGAACTACTGAGCATATGGTATGTTTAGAAATATATTTTCATAAACAAAACATAAGTTTTAGTTAAATTGTCTTGTTAAAATTTGCAGCAATAATACTTGTGTAACACTGTTGTCAATTAATCCACTGTTGTCAATTAATCCACTCTTGACACAGGTTTGCTAGTTTAACCAATATTAGGGGAAAGAGAGAGAGAACATAACTTCTAGCATTTCATCCATGTGATTCTAGAGGAAATATCATCATACTGTGCAAATTATGTGAGAATGGGACAAACCATTCCTTTTTGAGGGGGGGATTTGCTAGTGGGTACCTTGGTTGACAATGGTTTTTCGGCACACAAACAAGTTATATCACAATAAACACTTATACTTTTTGAGAAGCACACACAAATGTCTTGATAACCTAATCTAACTGAAGATGAAACTATGAAATTAATTTATATTTAAGGTAATTTTCTTGCTTAAATGCAGAGTAGAATGAACAACTTACCAGGGTTGTATGTGATATGAACATCATTTCTGAACAAAAGATATGGCTTTTTTCAACATACAGAAAAAAATAATAATTGTGTACTAGAAAATTAAGCATCAGGGCTTTATACTGATGAAAATATATTAAAAATATAGAATGACCCCAAGCTGCTAAACTCAAACAAAGAAGTATGCATTCTATGCTTATATTTTATTACCTACCTGATCTCATGACAAAAATGTACCTGTTGGAACTTTTTCACCAATAAGTACATATCACTGCAGGTTCCAAAAGAAATGAACACTAGAGGCGGTAAAACAGCAAGCACTTGTATTCGTTATAATTTCGGCTTCATATGCTTCGCTTTCCGGTGTTGTGCTGAATTCTGACCCCTGCCAGATTTATACCTCCCTAGTACTGGTAAATTTAGGGTTGGGTGTGGGGTTAGGATTAGGCAATCATGTAGTGTTTTTAATGAAATGGAGTAATAATTTGGCAGGGAGACAAAAATGGGCACATCACATTGAATATGTCATGGAACGTGCATGGCACTACGTATTTCGTGCCTTGCGAAAAAGTTCCCACAGGTATGTTTTCGCCATGAGATCGGGTTGCTCATTACAGTCAAAAGTTTGCAATAGTATGCCTTAACTGAGTACTAAGTGAAATTTATTGACTAGAACAACTTTCTTAAGACATTCCTTAGACCCAGACCAATTTTCTTCACTTTTCTTTGGACATTACTTTACGAAAAGAAGACACGCTTTCCTGCCTGCGCATCAGAGTGAGAAAGACAGCTAACTCACGTTCCATCCTCATTACTTCTGTAGAACACCATGAATGGGTCAGAGCGGCCAAAGAAGTCTTTCTTATCCAGCTTATTGGCACAGAACTGCATTGTTGCACAGTCCTGTGAGAAGGAGAGAAAGAATGAAAGAAACAAGAAGGGAAGGAAAAATGGAAGGTAAAAGACAGCACAGAGAGCAGCTAAATCTAGGGAAATCAGAGGCACATTGTTTTTTCTTATGTAGCTTAGATGAATGATGAGATTCTGGACCCTCAGGCGCAATTCAACCCCCACCACGTCTATACAGCACAGCCATATACTGTATCCGTACACACATTTTATCAAGTCATGTACTTCAGACTCCTGCATCTCCCCTCTATTCACAGATTTAAAGGTAAAATAACTCTTCTTTGGAGTGTGAAATAAATAATTTGCTAATGAACTATTCCTTCCATAATTTCCACTGACCCTGACTGTGGCTCAATATTTAGCTCTCAAAAAACACACCTGGCCCTTTTTTAAATCACAATATTTCACGCTGTGTCAATACTGACATCCCCCTACAACACTGCAATCGTAGTTTTCTCATTCTGATAGACATAATCTTTTTCCAATGGCTCAATAGTAGAATGTAATGTTTTTGTTTAGCAGTTTTATGCAAATTCATGTTGATCATGAGGTAGGGAAATGATTATTGGCCATTATATGAATATAATTATCATCTTGTCATATATAATATCGTATGGAATGCCATTAGATCATTGTTGCATCTATAATAATTATGTACTTTACAAAAAAAACTAATACTATTAAGAATTGTTTTCATTAATTAAAATAAAGCTGACATGATATATTTCTTTTAAAAATGCTGACATGGCAGCTAAATACAGCAATATTAAAAAGCTGCAAAATTACTAAAACATTAACTAAAATTAAAATGTAAACTGAAAATCTAAAAATAAAAGCTAATTCAAAACATAAATAACAATAACAATAGTATATAAAACATAGCTGCAAGCGGCAATTAAGGGGCCAAGCACAACAAAGGTAAAATGAAGAGCTAAGGAGCTGTCTTTAATAACTCAGTAAAGACCAGGGCTCTCCAATCCTGCTCCTGAAGAGTTACCTTCCTACAGACTTAAGTTCCAACCCTACTACAACACACCTGTCTGTAATACAGTAGCCGTGAACACCTTGATTAGCTGATTAGAATTTTGCTTTTAGACCTTATGGTTCAAAAGTTATTAGCAGAAACATGAGTGCAAATTTGGCCTGTTGGTGGCGCTAGAAAGTTTGAGTTAGAGACTCCAAATTTGGTGTGGTTAATGATGAGACTGTCCTCTATTTGTGTGCTAAATTTCATAATTTCTCACAAGCGATTCTACAAGATTCATAAGATTCATAATACGTTAAAGCGTTTGAAAAATACAGCATATTACTACAAAATTTGAAATGGTCTACGATGACCTGAATTTTGGTATTGTTTGATTCGGTATGCTACTCCGAGATTTTTGGTCAAACTGTTCAGAAAATATAAATAAAAATGTCCAGTAGGTGGCGCTGTGCCAAAACTACTCAAGCGCTTGCAGGTGTTGCTTGATATAACACTTATCAAGTTTGGTCTGAATCTGCTAAAGCATTGTGAAGCCTCATGTCCATTTGTGCACAAATTTCGTCAAATTCGTTAACACGCTTTACGAAAACGGTTTGGTATATCAAAAAGCCTTTGATGACTTTGATAACCAGCATTGTCTGAAGATGATTTGAGCCAATTTTGGTGAAGATTGGACAATCGTCTAGAACGATTTTGAAGAAGTAGAAGGAAGAAGAATAAGAAGATTAAAGCTGCAAGCAGTGTTAAATGGGCCCTTGAACCCTACCCCCCGCCTTTCGGTGGCTTTAGGACAACAGCAAACAGTGAGCAATATGCATTTAAAGTGGTAAATATAGAAGGAATACGTCAAAGTCATTTATATGTGCCAAATTTCCTGCTGCCAGCTGGTGGCGCTATGACTATAACTGAATATTGGCATGTAGATGTGTTCATTCCAGGACTTTGATCAAACATATGAAGTCTGGTGCAGACTGAACACGGTATGTTTGAGTTAGTGTAAAGCAAGACATGTCCTGTTGCCAACAGGAGGCGCTATGATTATATCAGAATATTCGCTTTTAGATGTGTTCAGGCCAGTACTCTTATCGAACAGTTGAAGTTTGGGGCAGATCAGACATTGTATGGCTGAGTTATAACAACTTCCTTTTACATGGCGAAACATCGAACTTTGTCAGGCTGCCCCGGACATGTCCTTTAACAAAAACTCAAGATCTTTGCAATTTAACGTCACAAAGGGCTTTAGATTACACTAACCAAATTTGGTTTTGATCTGTTTAAATCTCTAGAAAGAGTTTGTTTAAATACAACTTTGTTGAAATGTTGTAGGTAGTGCTATCGAGCCATTTTGCCACACCCAGTTCTGAAAGCCATATCAGATGTAATTTTTCACCACTTTTGGCGTGTGTGCAAAGTTTCGTGAGTTTTCAAACATGTTTAGAAGAAGAAGAAACTATAATAAGCAATTATAATAGGGTCAATAAGTGCAATAAGTGCTTGGCCCCTAATAATACTAAATGAACAGTCCACATGAATCAAGATACCAGTATAATTTTTATCATGACATGCAATTTCTTGGGACAAAAACTCCTAAATGGTTATTTTGTGGCCCAAATGGTTAATCTATGCCTGCCATCAGCACGCATCATTTCCATTTGAACCAATTAGCCACTAAACACTATCTTGCATTGAGAGTGCCATTCAGAGAATGATGAAATTGTAGGCTGGAGTCAGTGAGGAGAGAGGAAGAGTGAGTGAGAGAAGAGACTGAAGGAGAACAAGAACATTTCCAAAGGAATCATTCACGTGATGTCTAGTGTGCAGCTGATACTGTAAATTACACTCTAGTAATGACTAACATCGTCGTAAACCTGCTTGCTATGGGCATCTCAGGCCAGAGGGATGTTATCAACACAATGGAGACAACCCTCATTAGCCATAATGGTATGGTGTGAGGTCTATCTCTGATGCAAAGTCATTAGTCTTAATGGTATGTCTACTGATGAATGGACAGTGGACTTGCTTCAGGGACAATGCACCTTATATTTGATGGCTGAGGGAGCACTACCTTTCAATACACATTGCTTGAATTGTTTCTTGACTAAAGCTAAACCGCAATGTGTGGGGGACTTTGCAAATGACTAATGGCCCAGTTCAAACCAAGCATTCACAGCGATTATGATCCCATGAATAGGACCTTAGTTGCAAGATCAATTCAAGCTGAAAACAATTTGAACAGAGAAAAACGAAATATCAACCTGAATCCAGCATCTATGAATTGAGCAATCAAGCACAGGTGTCAGTCTCCTTCTGGATTGCAATTCTTTCTTCAGCAACAGTAAACAACTTAAACGACAGCCCAGTTAGTCAAATAAATGACAGTCAGTCAAAGAGCTTCACGTAACAGCCTGTCTTTGGCCACAATGTACTTCAGAGATGAAACATTTCACTCATTATTTTGGGTTTGCAAGTTTTCTCAGGCCTCTGAATGGGATTTATCTATGTGACTTCTTGGAAAGAGATGGACTTTTGAAGATATTTGCCAACCTTATTCCTGCTATTAACTGGAGGTTCATCTCCACATGGTGCATTTCCTCATAGCTGATCTTTGCATGTACCTGATCAAAACCCAGCCTTTCATAACATCCTGTAAAATCTTTTGATCTGCCATGTGAAATATATATAGATCAAGCAGATGTACCAATATATTACCCTCGCAGAGGGGAAAAGCTTTTTGAGCATTTCAAATGAGCTTGAGTGAGGCTGTGAGTGTGCGCAATAGATGGCTCAAATGAGCAGTCCTTTGTGTGTGTTTGAGCCTGTAGTCAACGCAACATAGCCATTTACAACCCGGAAAAGCTGTAATTTACTCTGCACTGCTATTTCAGCCATTTAATGAGTACTATCACCGATGACAGAGTAAACTTTACTAGACAGAGGGACGAAACTGGAACGTTCCAGTGAGAAGACATGATAAAGAGATGGGAGGGATAGAGATAGAAACTTTTTTGTCTCACCTCCTCCACTGAATCTACAAATGGAACAGTTATACTTTACAATGCAGTCTAAAGAGAATATGATGACATGAAATTACCATGGGCTGCAAAATAAAACATGTTTTTCTTAATCTTTGCTGGCTAATTATTGTGGTTGATGAGTCAATTCTTTTAAAGGATTAGTTTACTCCTGAAATAAAATTTCCTGGTAATTTACTCTTTTAAAATTATACTTTCATGTCATCCAAGATGTCTTTCTTTCTTCAGTTGAAAAGAAAGTTTTCCAGGATTTTTCTCCATATAGTGGACTTCAATGGGGATCAGCAGGTTAAAGGTCCAAATTGTAGTTTCAGTACAGCTTCAACATGATCTCAGCTGAGGAATAAGAATCTTATCTAGCAAAAAGATCTGTCATTTTCTAAAAAAGAAAAAAATAAATAAATAAATTACATACTTTTTAACCACAAATGTTTGTCTTGCACTAGCTCAACTTCACACATTATGTAAACAAGTTGGAAGGGTCACGCGTGATGTTGGCGGAAGTGTTTAAAAAGCGAGCATGCAAAAAAGTTTTTACAAAAAAAGGTAAAACAAAGATGTCGGACAATTTTGAAGTTGGAGGAGAAAATGAGATGGGAGTTTTTCACCCTACCCCACCTTTTTGAACCAGAGAAGACGACGAAGACGAAGACAAAGACAAAGACGAAGACAAAGACAAAGACGAAGACGAAGACGAAGACAAATTCGAATTCGAAATCCGTTTAAAGCTGCACTGAAACTGCAATTTGGTCACCATTAACGTCCACTAGATGGAGAAAAATCCTGTAATGTTTTCCTCAGAAATGTTCATTTCTTTTTGACTGAAGAAAGAAAGACATGAAGATCTTGGATGACATGGAAGTGAGTAAATTATTATGAAATTTTCATTCAGGAGTGAACTGATCCTTTAATGAATCCCACAAAAAGTCTTTAAAGGAGTATCTTCAACTTCTTTAACTCTGAATACAATGACTGAATCCATCAAAGCGGATCCTGATTTAACATCTGTCTGACTTGAAATGGAAAAAGAATTCAAGAATTTCATTAAAATTAGATAGTATCATTACTGGTTGAGCATATTAAAAGATGCATATTTGCATTTTTTGTGATAAATGATATTTAAAATGCAATAAAGTCAATTAAAACCTTAAATGGTGAATTTTGATGTTATCAAAACAGCATTTTTATATACAGCTTCATATAACTTGGCATATAAAAATAATTCTGCAAGAAAAACTACATGGCCTTATTATCTTCTGCAGTCCATATGAACATCTTCAAATGCCTCTTAATTAGTATTTTATTGCTTATCATTTTTCCAAGCCATCACTCCTATTTATAAGAACCCTCTCATCATATCCATCTGACACAACTTCAGACCCTTCGGCATCCAACAGCAATCAAGACTGACGTCAGAACAAATTTAAAATGCATAAGCAGAATATTAGATGCCGGATGCACGGCCCTCTCCAGTTCCTTAGGACCAGACAATCAGTGCAGGTCTAACAAAACTTGTTATGAGCACATAGGTCTTATAAGGGGACTTGTAAGGGAGACGTCATCATGCTCGAACTGGTTCAGTGAGGCCAAACAATCCATATCTCACTTTGATTTTTTAAAGCCACCTGAAGAACTCTGATTATTTTCACTCAAGCTGTGACACCAGTTGCTGCAACACTACACTGTGTTCGTTCCTCCTTGAACACCTCGATGCCAATTCCATGATCCTTTGGTTTAATAAGAGCTGGTTTTAAAATACCAGTTAAAAGTATTCAGAAGAACAAGGGAGACAAACAAAGCCTTCACTGTGTATTAGATCAAAAGCTCTAGGGCAATGCTGCAGTGATCTTCACTACTGAATGCTCAGTAATTTTTCAACTGCTGCTGCATCAAGCCT
This sequence comes from Labeo catla, assembly GCA_012976165.1. Lineage (NCBI taxonomy): Eukaryota > Metazoa > Chordata > Actinopteri > Cypriniformes > Cyprinidae > Labeo > Labeo catla. The sequence continues at coordinate 19,458 of VONZ01001271.1, read as the reverse complement.
ACTGTATGTTCTGGTCTTTATTTAGTTATCAGGATAATGTAAATGGCCAGTGTAAAAGATGCTTAATAATGCATGTTAGAAGTATTAAATAATAATGAAAACGTGTGACTACAAATACTACGGCTTCTGTTACTCCATTATTTATGCCTTTTTGTCAGTAAAATGGAAATAAAAGTATTTAAACATAGCTTTGGTGCTCAAATAGCTTTGAAGTTGTTTCCCTTTTGTCTGTGCAGATAACTTATATTTTAGACATAGGCACATTCCTGTTCATTTCTATAATGTATTTGGCTGCCAGGCAGTGAATGGTCTGATCTCAGGAGTAAAAAAGTCAGCTTTCTTATCAAAGTGAATCATTTCAGTAAAGGTTTTCACCGCGGAATAGTCGCAAGCATTTCAACGAGAAAAAGGGGTTGAGAAAACAATTATTTCAGAGTAAAACTATTCTGTGGAGGATAAAGTAAAACTGCTGACTTACCCGACAGTTTCCGAGTTCCTCTGCAGTGAGAATAATGGTACCGCAATTTTTTCCAGGGATGCCACTGAAAAAAAAAAAAAAAACATATAACAGTTAAAAGTTACTGGAAACAGTAGGGCAGAAATACTGTAAAAAAATCCTCTTAATAATGACCTGATTTACATATAATTGCAGACATTTCATGACTGAATATGGCTACATGCAACTGCAGAATATCAGAAAGGTAATATCAGAAGTGTTTTAAAAGCCCAGATGATATATTGGGGAGCTGGAGATCACAGTCATGTTGTGTGCTGCTGACAAAACTAGATATTTTAGTTCATTGTTTTGCCCTGAATGCATCCTGTGCACAGTCAACAAACAGCAACCATTAAGTGTTAAAATAAACCTCTGCCTCAGGATGTGTTTTAGATGTTTTAATGTGTAAATCTTTGGCTGATTCACACCAGTTTATTTCTATCAGTCACACAAGATCACAAATGTAGATGTCAACTGGTGCAGAATCAAGGTGAGGATTTTAGGCTGACCCCTCTATGTGCAAAGAAAATGCATCCTCTCGTGTGTCTTCAGGGTTACTGCCAACTGAAGATGAACAAATAAACAACGCATTAAAGTGCTCAGGAGCAGAAATGCCTCCCATTTCCTTCATGGTGTTTATTACTATAAAACAATGTGAAATTGTTGACAAATTTGTGTATGGTGTAAAAGGGTGTAACTTCCTTGTGAATTAATTACTTTAAACCACAATTCTACATGACAGTACACAGATTACTGTTAAAAAGTCTATGGTCCATAAGAAATATTTGTGCTTTTAAGAAAAGTCTCTTATGCTCACCAAGGCTGCTTTTATTTGATCAGAGATCAAGACAGTAATGTTGTAAATTATATTTATAATTAAAATAAGTATTTTCTATTTGAACAGATTTTAAAAAGTCATTTATTCCTGTGATGGCAAAGATGAATTATCAGCAATCAATACTCAAGTCTTCAGTGTCACATGATTAGAAATAATTCCAACTGATTTGGCACTCAAGAAATATTTTTTACTGTCATAACTGAGGAAAATGTATGTGCTGTTATACATCTTCAGAATTCCTTAATAAGTAAGTTCAAAAGCAATGCCAAGTTCTGTCATGAAACTCTAGATGGCGCAGGCTGATGGGTCGTTAATGCAAACTGATGATATTAACAGCATTAAACTATACTTGGTACAAGCTGATTGGTTCATATTGCGCACGCAGCCAATAAGCTTGCTGCTTTACATTTAAATTGATCTCTGAAACCCTCCACCTCCCCAGCTCCACCTGTACAGATCTGCTACAGTTATTATATAAATTACTTAGCAGCAGCATGTCTTAATATCAGGAGCATCTGTAATATATACATATAGTATGATTTTGTACTATACTCAACTATAATTACAGCAGCAGCAATAATCTACAGAAACAGCAATCACCAACAGCAGCAGCAATTCAGCAACGCAGATCTATTTTGCAAAGACCAGATACATTAATGTTATCATATCCATTACCATGGTAAAATCTTTGTCATGACAGAACAGCATTTATTTAAAAATTGTTTATAACATTATAAATGTCTGTAATGTAAATTTTGATCAGTTTAACACATCCTTGCTGAAGTATTAATTTCTTCCAAAAAATAAAAATTGCTAAAATTAATGCATATATTTTGGGACAAGGCTGGCTTTTCCATTTGTTGACATGACGTTCAGATGGTAAATATCATTTATTATGTTGGGTGTCTATCTTAGAAATAATCACCATGTTTAGAATGAAACCATCATATTTAAATGCTATTTAACATGCTATTAATCATATCATATAATAAAATATCATTTGTTGTTACTACTGTAAATCTATTTTAAATTATTATGGGATCTCCTTCGATGTTCTCAGAATCTTTACATTTTAAAATGATTTTGTTTCTATTTTAAAATATACGTTTTATTATTAACATATTTTAATGACAGTATATTTATTGAACAAAAAATAACTATTTTATTTATGAAAATAAGCAGAAAATAGACCAGACTTTGCTAAAGTGATTGTTCTGACCAAGTATTAACTTAAACATTATAAAAAAAAAAATAAATAAATAAAAAAAACATTATGTGCCTTTTTCCCCCCTTGCCACCTCATACATTTATTAGATTTTTTTAACAAAATAAACAACTTGTTTGATTTATTTTTACACAAAATATGTTACTCCATAAATGTTTAACACAAACGTATGTATTTTTCTGCAATCATATTCTTCGGGCACAAAAGCACATTTTTTCTTAGGGGGTGCCTTTAGCCCCGTTGTACCCTATATAATAAGCAGGTACATCATGAATCCACTTTCCAAACCGTGTTTTTGGCTTATCCTGAATCACCTGAATCAAGGTTTTATATTATTTTCTATATTTCAGACTGGTTGTGGGAGGAACCACTGCAAAGTAGCCCAGTACCTGCGTGATTCGTCATAGACATAAACAGAGAGATGTAGTTCCAGCTACCGCAAGACGCATGCAGTTCTGTGTGTTAACTACTAGAGCGCCAAAAGTTACGGACTGCAGCTTTAACTGACCACAAAATGTTGAACAGTATATATCCATATTATTTATTGTTAAATAGCTATAAGTTCAAAGGACTAGTAGAAAACACATTCACAATCTAAATTTGAGACAATTAAAAGCAGGCCAGTTCCACTCGAGTCACTGCAAGGATGTAAAATAACAAGTGAGAGAACAATTTACCTTCTGCCTTTATAGGAGACACTTCTGTAAAAAATTACTTGGTGAATAATTCAGACACACAAAGGACTTCAGGCCAGTTTCCCCATTAACCTTTTGAAGGTGGGGGATCACCATAGTTGTTTTGGACTGCCTCAGTCTCACCTCCACAATGTAGGTTAGAAAGGTCAGTGTTTGCTGCAGCTCATGTTTTTTCCCTCAGGTATTAGAGAGGACTTGTTAGATGAAACCTATTGTGTTAGAAACTACTTCTTTACTAAAGTAAAAAAAAACTTTGGTATGTTATTATGAGTTCTACAGTGACTTTTCTGTAGCGTCTGAGCAACTTACTCTTGAGTCACTGACAAGATGTTGAGCCAAACAAATTCTTTGATCCAATTCTTGAACATGAATCAAGTAAACAGGGTTAACTGATGGAGTTCAACTCATTTTCTAGGGTTATACCCTGATTAATGCTCTCAGAGACAGACTTTCAAAATTCCAGAAAGATGAAAGCTAACAACTGACAGCAATATTAAAACATGTTGCACTGTAATTGCAAATACATGAGCAAACTGACAACTGTAACGCAAGTGGAGCCGTCTTTTATCATCATATTCATTCATAGGTTGTTACATGCACTTGTTCGTTGTGACAGAAGAATAAAAATGATGAAACTATTTGAAATGTGGTAGTGTTTCCTATTGCAAACCCCACTGGTGTGGCCATTTGTTTATTTGGAAAGTGGCTTTTAACACTGTGTGTTAGCTGTGCTCTGCAGAAAAGCAAAATCAATGGCGCTCACGCCTCTCCCTGCTGCATTCCCAATTGATTAGCGTCTGATCAAACATCTGAACCCCTTGGTACCTTCAGCTGACATTGAATGCAGCACGCTGTTATTCTTATTAATGCAGACTCACCAGAGTTTAACTTTCCTTTCATCTACCTTAAATTGAAAAAGCCATAAAAAAAAAAAAATTAAAAATTAACCGCATACAGTAGTGCCATTGAAGCAATATCATGACCTGGAACCAAGCCAAATAATATAAACTGGTTAAGGTTCACATTGGCAGAAAATGAAGATTTCTCAGCCATTAAATATGATGTGGAATCTAAGAATACAGACACTGACAGTTCACTGACTTTTTTCATGTGAGGAGAGTGTTAATAAGGGTTCTTGATGTAGAAAAAAAAAAGTACAATATATTTTATATAATTTAATCTAATCTAATAAATAGTAAAAATGAAATCTCAAAAATAATTGAATAATTGTCAGTCGATTAAAATTTTTAATCTAATTAATTACATGATGTTTCAATTAACTGATCTAATTAATCACAAATTAATCACACAACAAATTTGGCTCAGAAATTACTCCCAAAATATCATTTAAAGTCATTGTTGTGTAAAGCATCAGACATTACAAAAAGCAGCTTTAGCAAGAAATAATTTGTTTAATAAAATGTATTTTATTTGACTCAAAATAGAATTTATTACACATAAACATTTAGGCTGCAACGGCCTAACGTAAACTGTGGAAAAGAAGATAATTTGACAAACATATTTTTTTGTTCATACGATGTAAGTCGCTGCTAACCAAAACAGCTTTGTTACCAACAGTCTTCAAAATACCTTCTTTCATGTTCCACAAAAGAAAAGGTTTAAAACGACATGAGGGTGAGTAAATGATGACAGAATTAAATTTGTTTTCGCTGAACTATCCCTTTAATGTTATATTTTTATTATTATTATTATTTATATTATTTTATATTATTATTATTTTATTTTGTTTATTTATCAATGAAATTATACTCTAAATAAGAAACCAAATCTGCCAGCAGGTGGCGGTAAATGTCTTAGATTCGTTCAAAAGGCTGATTCATTCAAGAATGAAGTAAATGGCTCTCTGAATCATTGGTTCACACGATTCCTTAAAAACGCGGATTCATTCAGAAACTAAACACAGCTGTGTTGCTTGGAGACGCGCAACAAATTTGCTATGGCTTCAAAGGTAATATGTTCTCTGCTAAACAGAGCAAAAACAAAATATTGCGTTTGAAATATAACACAATATCAACTTCTTATTTACTTAACTGTTGTATGAAATCACATTTAAGCTTGTGATAAATCGGGACAAAATCAGCACTCGTGTCATATTGCTCTTGCTGCCCCTGTGATATCCTGTGATATGTGATATATATAAATTATTATGGGCAAAACACATGTAGCGGCATTTTTTGCACCAATATCTTGAATTTTAGGGCATCACTGCATTTGTGGAGTTGTTGCCCTTCATCATATTTGTCAACAGTCAACTATATGAAATATAAGATGACATACAGGTCTGGGGGTGGGGCTAGTGCGTTTTAATGGCGCTATTTTTTCATAACTAGTCTAACTAATTAAGTTAACCCCTTAAACTGACAGCCCTAAATTAAATATATTAAAATGCCAAATATACATAAATACAATAGTACATAAATTCTATATAATTACATAACACAATAATTATAATAAATAAGGCTGCATTCTTTTGATACAGTAAACACTGTTACAATTTAAAATAACTATTGTTTATATAAATATATTTCAGTAATTTATTTATTTGATATGTTAGAAATCATTCTAATATGCTGATTTGCTGCTCAAGAAACATTTTATATTTGTGAAAACCTTAATACATTTTTTTCAAGGTTCTTTTAAGAATAAAAAGTTAATGTGAACAGTTTTTATTTATTTCTAAATTGTTAAAGTCAGCAATTGTTTAATCAATTTAATGCATTCTTTCTGAAAAAAAAAAAATCTTTAAAAAATGACTGACCTCAAAATTTTGAAAGTTATATCAATTTAAATAACGAGATACTGTAATAAAAAAGCTCCAGTGACTTTTGATTGTCTTAGCTGTCAAATAGACTAATGAAAAGTGATTTTTTTTGACATTTAAACAATCCAATCAAATTAGAAAAAAAAAAAAAATTGTATTTTGGCTAGATACTTTGGCATGCAATAATTAAGTATACGTTAGACACAAAGTGATTTGACTATTGGCAGATTCTGTTGGCATTTTCAGCATTGCACCTGCCAAGGGAAAGCTCGATAATGTTGACATAAGCAATAACAATGATCTAGAGTGCACACCAGCATAAGGAAGATCAAGGCATCTTTCTGCACATAGCTGAAAGCTTGATATCAACTTTCTAACCTTTAAATGGACCCATTGGAGATTCAGAGGATCAATGATACTGTCCCAAATCCACCATTCAAAGCCAAATGACTTATAAGTCAACATCACACAGCCCGACCTGTTCACTATGATCAAACAGTCCTTTAACAAAGTATGCGCACCAAGTCCTGTCCTTAAGGAACACGGGGAATATTTTTACATACTGATCACAGATGAAAGAAAGTCGGCCGAGGGAGAGGAGTTAGTTGGTATTATGCTGAATATTTTCAGACTTTGTTGCACTCATTGCCGCCTTTTTTTTTTTTCCATCAAGGCATCCGTCGCTGCTCAGCATCTCATTCCACATGGGCAGGCCTGATTTGATCAATTCATGTGAGAAGAGGAGGTGATTTATGGAGCTACTCGTCAGCCTAACAAATTGCTTGCTACTTGCGGCTTGTGAGGTAATTCTACATGCTATATCAGAAGCTATTCATCAAAGTGTTGACAAAGAGTCCAGGGTTTACAATAAAGGAAGATCTCTCTTCATATTCATCTTCTAATGAGTCACAGAACGTAGCATACTGTACCAAATAATAAAATAAACTGCATTGCAATTAAACGCGATGTCCCATGATGTCTTAAACCTGCCAAAAAACCTCTGGTAATCGAAAATGCTTTAATGTCATGCCACGTGACTGACTAAGATGCATAACAGTATTTAACGCTAGCCAGCATTGTCATTCGACAAAGCAGGTAGCGAGGTTTGTGGAAATGTTTGCACATTTCATCATTAGGATGAAGAATTATGTTGGTATTTAGGCAGACAACAGGTTGACAGGTGAGGGGAAAAAGAAATGGAGCACATTCAGAAAAGGAGCGGAACAAACAGACTCATCATACACTGTAAAAAATAAAAAATTTGTTGAGTCGGCTTAAAATAATTTGTTACCCTGCTGCCTTAAAATTTTAAGTTCAGTCAAGTAAAATAAGTTTAGTCAATTTGAAATGTTAAGTTGTACTAGGTAACAACTTAGATATTTGTGTCTGCTAAACTTAACAGATGGGTAAGTAACCCAGCTGCCTTAAATTTTTAAGTTGATTCAACTCAAATATCTAAGTTGTCACTTAGTATAATTTAACATTTCAAGTTGAATACACTTTTTTTAAGTTGACTGAACTTAAAATTTAAAGGCAGCCAGGTTACAAATTATTTTAAGTTGACTCAACAAATTGTTTTTTACAGTGTACTGGTACCATGAACACTGTCCCTGGCCTTAGGATGAGCGGCCAACTTATGTCCTTTTTGGCAGGGGTTTTCAAACTTGGGTCTGGAGACCCACATGGGTTGTGCAAAAGGGTCGAAATATGTGAGATAATACATATTGAACAGAAAGAAATCGAAAGAAAGTAGAATAAGAGAAAACAGCAGACTAAAGTAATAGTTCAGTCAGAAATGAAAATTCTGTCATTAATTACTCACCCTCATGTCGCTCCAAACCCATAAGACTTTCAGTCATCTTCTGAACACAAATTAAGATATTTTTGATAGAATCCAAGAGCTTTCTGAACCTAGACACACAGCAACACAGTTACCATGTTCAAGGCCTAGAGAGGTAGTGTGGACATTGTTAAAGGGGATCTATTATGCAAAAATCACTTTTCTAAGGTGTTTGAACACAGTTGTGTGGCCGCACAAATCATAAATAGTCTCACAGAACAAGCCATTCCAGATGCTCCCTACATACATGTCATCATAGGGAGAAATCCACACCCATTTGTGATGATCTATGCCCTTTTAGCATAAACACAACCCTGAGTGAGAAGCAGCAGACCGCTATTGCTGTTTTCGTGCTTGAACTGCTGAGCATATACAATCTCAGCACCAAAATCTTTAAAAAGCACCTTACATTTTTAGAGATCAATACCAAAGCTTCTTGCGTGAATGTCAGCTCCAGACAAAGTAAGTATCATACGCTTGTTTTCAAAATTGCCCAAAAATACAATTAAAAAAAAAAAAGTGCATATGTAAGCAATGTGAATTCAACTGCTTGAATTTGTCAAGCTCATAATCACAAGTGAGACTTATATAATTTGTAGTAGCACACAATGGCACCATGGGACTAGCTATCCTGTTATTTTTATTGTGTCGTGCTCCCCATCTGTGTAAATCATAAACATGCATTCATTATGCATAGTACAGATGCATCAGATGACAGACTTTTAAACCAAGGGCGTCTTCTGTAAAGATAACAGACTTGTACTAATAGTGGAATGTTTATTTGCAAAGGCCAGCACTGGTATTGCCAGAGCATGAGCTCTTGAAGCTCCACCCTCTTCTGAAAAGGGGGCCGGGAGCATGAGCTCATTAGCAATTAAAGGGGCAAACACAAAAACAACACATTTTCGCTCATACCCCAAAAGTGCCAATTTTAACAAGCTGTAAAAAAATATCTGTCAGGTATTTTGAGCTAAAACTTCACATACACTCTGGGGATATCAGAAACTTATTTTACATCTTGTAAAAAGGGGTATAATAGGTCACCTTTAAAATAGTCCATGTGACATCAGGGGTTCAAACATACATTTTAAGAAGTTACAAGAATAATTTTTGTGTGCAAAGAAAACAAAAATAATGACTTTATTTACAATTCTGTGTCGGTCTTCGACGCACGTTCACAAGAGTATCATGACACACCGTGTGGTGTTGCTGACGCAGGAGCCAGGATTCTAATGTAGAACGTTCTCTCTCTTAGGTCATTGTCTGTATATTCTGATTCAAATAAGTAAGGCCAGGCAAAAAGTTGCAAGACATCCTCTCTGTTGAAATCTTCAGTCATGTTTGAAGACTGTTTTTATGTACAGTGTCTTCAGAGTCTTCATCTGCTTGTAAACAAAGCACAGTGCATCCAGGTTTTTATGTCAGAACGTTGGCTCCAGCATGTTGAACGTGCGTCAAAGGCTGACACAGAAGAGAAAAAATTGCTGCATAAAGTCGTTATTTTTGTTTTCTTTGTGCACAAAAATATTCTTGTAGCTTCATAAAATTATGGTTGAACTATTGATGTTAGATGGACTACTTTAACGATGTCCTTACTACCTTTCCGGGCCTTTAATGTGTCAGTTGCATCGCTGAAAGCTCTTCATACATCATAATTTGTGTTCCAAAGATGAACAAAGGTGTCACTGGTTTGGAACGACATGAGGGTGAGTAATTAATGACAGGATTTTCATTTCTGGGTGAACTATCGCGTTAAATTTTTCATGTGTCTCTGAGTATGTGAGCGCGTATGTAACTAAAGTACCTGAAATAAACAGCCCTGTTTGACAGCGATAAGCTGTGCATTCACAGACCACTGGGCTGTTAGGAACATTTACATTCATCTGTCTAACAAAGAGATTAAGCGAATAAGTTTATCCAGACTCTTTTCATGTGAAACTAAGACAAACAGAGCGGAGGGTGAAATATGACGGATCGCTGATTCACTGTGGCAGGCGAGTGTAATGCAGTCAAGCTGCATTACATAAAGCTCCAGAACTCCACAAGGGGTAGGAATGAGATTATAACTTTATCCAATTGGTTTTCATACTTAGACAGGCATCCGTAATCCTTAAATACACCCGGATTTGAATTAAGATTGGTGCACCATTCTCCACCACTTGTGGATTTAAGTGTTTCAATGGCCTAAACACAGCAACAGAGAACAGCCAGAGAAACACCTGCAAAATGGCTTCAACCAAAAAATTGAAGGTCTGCATGTGATTTGCACATTTCTGTATAATCCATAATTAATATGAAACCTCCAAGCTAACCAACCATTTCTTCATCATAATGAAGACTCGTTTTCAGCATCCAGAGCTACTTAAGACGCATCGCAGTTGAACAAGCTTCAAATGAACTATTAATGTTTATTGTGTGAGAATGCATGCATGTCTACAATTAAATGTTATTCATAAAACAAATCTTGTATGTGCCACTTGGTTCAGTATAATAATGGAGCAAATGGTCTACCTCAGCTAAACGTAACCCATTCATCTAGCAGAAGAGAAGAGGATGTTGGCTATGGACCTGAAATTATGCTTACTCTGGGTATCCTTGAATTAAATATTTTTCAATCAGTCATTTGTACATCATAGCAGATGCATTTTCATATTTCTGACCGTGTGTAGTGATTGATAACATTCATATCTATAATTAGGGCCCGAGCACCAGTGGTGCTATTGGAATTGCTGTTTCTTCTTCTTCTACTCCACGATAAATCTCATTTGAGTGCCTAAACATGCTCAAAAACTTTGCACACGTGCCAAAAGTGGTGAAAATTTACATCTGATATGGGTTTCAGAAGTGGGCGTGGAAAAATGTAACATTTTACACCTATAACATTTCTACGAAGTGTTTTACATACATGTATGAAATTCGGTAGAAACGTGTAACGCACCAATACCTACAAACAAGTGCCATTTTCAGGTGCTGTATTTAAATAAACTCCTCCTAAAGCCCTATGTGACGTTAAATTGCGAAGATCTTAAGTTTTCGTTGAAGGGCGTGTCCATGGCGGCCTGACAAATTTCGATGTTTCACCATGAAACAGAAAGTTGTTATAATTCAGGCATACAGTGTCCAATCTGCATCAAAATCCTTGTCTGATAAGAGTCCTGTCCTGAACACATGCCCATGCCCATATTCAATTATAGACATAGCGCCACCTGCTGGCAACAGGAAGTGACATGTTTTACGCTGTAACAAACTCCTCCTAGAGGTTTAATGACAACAACATTATATTTGGTCAGTCTAATCTAAAGGCCTTTGTGATGTTAAATTGCGAAGATCTTGAGTTTTCGTTAAAGAGCATGTCTGTGGTGGCCTGACAATGTTTGATGTTTCATCATGGAAAAAATAGATGTTGTAACTCAGCCGTACAATGTCCGACCTGCCCCAAACTTTACACATTTGACAAGAGTCCTGGCTCGAACACACCTAAATGCCAATATTCCATTATAATCATAGTGCCACCTGCTGGCAACAAGAAATTACTTGTTTTACTTAAACATGCAAAGTCCAATCTGCACCGAACTTCACACATTTAGTAAGAGTCCTGGCCTGAAGACATTTAAAGACCAATATTCAAGTCTAATCATAGTGCCACCTGTTGGTGGCAGGATGTGTCATGCTTTACACTAACTGAAACGTATCATGTTCAATCTGCACCATGCTTTATATGTTTCATAAAACTCCTGGTCTGAAGACATCCACATGCCAATATTCAATTATAGTCATAGTGCCACCAGTTGGCAGCAGGAAGTTTGACACATATAATTGACTTTGACATATTCCTCCTATATTTACCAGTTTAAATGCATATTGTTCACCATTCGCTGTTTTCCTAAAACCACTGGGTAACCCTTTCAATGCTACTTGCAGCTTTAATTCTGTTTCATTCTGTCCTTAGGCTACAGGCAGCTGTCTATAGTGGAGTCTGTTTAACAATATGCCACTGTAAGCATCTCAGAGTTAAAAGAGGAAAGTCAGTCCATCTAGAGGTCACTGAGATGGTTTGCTTTTGTGCCCTCCTGAGACATTTATCTTGCCCTTGTGTTGACCACTAAGTGAACAAATCAGCTACTGTCAAAATGACAACAGGAGGAACGTCCACAAAGTAAAATTCGCTTCCAGCACTGGAGGTATTTTACATAGCCTGTCCGTGATTTAAAAACTCAGCCGAGCACTCAATGTATACATTATTCTAACAATTCCCTTTCATAAACGACCCTAGCCCAGAGTGCTGCTCTAGATGGAATGGAAAATGCATTTCCTGTCCTGAGCTCTCTGAATGTGACAGAATGGCTTAAAATTTCATTTTGTGATGGGGACCTATAAAAAAACCCACTGAAAAGCCCCATCCTTCAGCGTGAATGTTTGTGTATTTGCATAATATGAAGAGGCTTAGACCATCACAGATTCCCGTGCTGCATGTGTGAACTCCAATTTAATTCATCCAAGGTGATGGATTAACACGAGATTTCATATTCTATATGACTATTTAGATGGGACATGTATTTGAATATTCTCCCATATACGATTCCCTCCGTTACCTCAAATTATACAGCAAGGCAATTGCAATGCCAAGGTCATGGGTCTGACTCCCAGTGAAAGCAAGAACTGAGAAAATGTGTATTTTGAAAGAAATGTCTGTCGCCTTGGATAAAAGCATCTACCAAATGCATAAATGAAAAGTGAAATAAGTGAACATTTCTACTACTTCTTTACAGTTTTGCTGACCTGCACCATCATGTACTGTGGCTCTGACATACTGTGCTATGATTTGTGATTCATAAAATTATGGTAAAACCACTGATATCACATGGACTATTTTAAAAATGTCCTTACTATCTTTCTGGGCCTTGAACGGTATTTGCATTGCTGTCTATGCAGGGTGTAATGAGGGTCCAGTGAATGGCAAGTTGAAGATGAATCCAAATATCCAAAGTGTAATCCAAAATGCAAAATAATGAACAAAGACATGACTTGAGACAAGAAACAACTCGCCAAACAGAGGTTAGAATGTTTAATACACAACAAGAGAAATTGGCTAGATGAGGGCTATACTGTATGTAATCAAACAATGCAGGTCACACGACACAAACCAACCAATGAGAAACAAGACACATGACTAGAACAACCAATCAGAACATGACACATACACAAGGCAGGGATACATGCAAAGCCACTAGATGGAAAGCTTCCGGTCTGGCAGTACGTGGGAAAGGAGACCAGAGGCTGTTTTTTTAATGTATATCAGTGGAGGACAGGCTTTACTACGCTGAATAAAAGGATTTTTAGAGGAAACGGCTAATCAGTTAATGAATTGACAGCCTATCTACTAATCTTTAACATGTTTTACACTAAACAATACTTTTGGATTGAACTATTTTTAGAGTTTGCCATGAAAAAATGCTGTTTTGTAAGGAAGTCACTGACTTTTTGCGACAAGTGGGATTTAGCTCACAGCACTTCTCTTTCATTCCTGTGGTATCCGTAAACGGCGACTGAGTGTCGCAAAACTCTGACTGAAATTCAAAGACGTCAAGGTTGTAATGTGATTGGTTATTAAGGGACACGTGATCCAAGTTGGCCATTACACTTTCTCCAATAGTAAGTAATACAAACCCTCTCATCTCCCTATAGTAAGACAATCTGTGGATACATGAGGATCAAGGGAAACACATGACTAAACAAAGACCATGACTAAACTTCAAAATAAAAGACAAGAAAACATGAACATGAAACAAAACCCCAAAACCAGGCGTGACACAGGGTCAGAAAGCTCAATCAAAAATATCTTAATTTGTGTTTCGAAGATGAACAAATGTCTTATGGGTTTGGAATGACATGAGGATGAGTAATTAAAAAACCTTTTTATAATAAAAAGTCTCGAAAGGAATCAATCTTTCTTTAAAGAAAGTAGACTGTAATCGTCAGTGTATCAGGGCAACATCACAACATTTTTGCAGTTTGTTTTTCATAGGGTGATTTTTTTGGATACTGGGTCCATTAATGAGTGCAAAAGCTTGCAATCAATCGTCCATCCTGTCTGCTGTTGCACTCTACAGCAGAGTTACTTGTGCTTTCTGCCTGCTTACCATTTAAATCCGAAAGTCTTTTTTCTTCTGTAAAAAGCTCAAACAGCCTGCAGTCAGAAACACATGGCTGTGATGTCCCACCAGAGTATCGAATCTAAGGCCTAGATAAGACTCACTGGCCCATATTTCTCTCTCTCTCTCTTTTTCTTTTTTCCACCCCCTTCTTCTATTTGTCAATGCAGCTCAGCATAATGCATTTCCAGAGTGAAAGCATAAAAGTCCTGTTTAACGCTGATATAAAGCACATGCCCAATCCATGAGCATGACATAATAACCTAATGCCATGGGCCAGAAGCATCATGACCATACAAACTGAGTGGGGCACAAAAAAAAAACGTCAAAGCTGCCTTTGCCATTAATGAAAATGCAAAATAAGCATTAAATAAAAAAAAAATAATAATAATTTTATGTATACTGCAGTTGTAAAAAGCTAGATGAACTGCCATACAACGGGGTAAGTCTGATTAAAACAACACCACTAAAGGCACAGCTTCTAAGGCACAGATGGGTCAAATGTACTGTATTCAATAAGGCTTATGTTACTTCCCTTCCTATATCCCCTATATGGACAGTAGACAACTCTAAGTGAATCTAAAGCTGGGCAATGTTTTGTATTCTTTTGGCACACGGCCAGCGAAGGGGAGATGATGAATTAACATTGTTAAAATTCAAATCCAACTTTCCATTCCATTTATCATAACCATTTTTCAAAGGTTGACAGCCCTAACATTATCAGATCCACAGCAATTTATGTATGCCTCATGTCATATGTACAATACTGTTCAAAAGTATAGCCACTTGTGAAATAATGCCATTAATGAAGTTATTATGAACTAATCAAATACAGCATCTATATCAGCTGCAAAGGATGGAGAGAAAGCTATAGTCTGTTTCCTGCAATAGATACACAAAGACAGCTCCTTGGCTATGGGGAATTATTGAGGTGTGGAAGAAGGACTGTATTAGAGAGCAAAAAAAAAAAACTGTCTTAAGGAAAATACTTTTTGTGAAACATCTAGACTTGCACAATATTGTATGTCAGTGACACTGCAGAAAACAGTGACTGCAGTACTGTTCATTCTACCCAACAAACCAGCTGTCAGACGTTGTTTGGTGAGTCCTAAAAATTTAAGACAGTCACTTCATTGCAGAAACCAGCTGTAACTCTGACAACTAACTGAACTCTGTGCAAACACAACCATATTTAGCTCTCTAAAACAGGACTGACAAGTATTTTCTGCTGCTGTGTGAAAGCAGCCTGTCTGTGTTATAGCCTTCACCCTTCTTTGTCTGTCTCCATCTAGTTTAACACAGTCTGGAGAAACTGTACAGAGATCAGGGGCTCAAATTCACCCCTAAAGCTTTTAAACTCCCACAGATTTTGAGCAGAACAGCTCATCATTACTGGGCAATCTCTTCTCCACAACCAAATACCTCCAATCACACCCTCCTTTCTGCACAGATAATGCCCATAAATGAATGCAATTCACACGCCTCAGTGCAGTATGAGATTGAGTGGGTGTTTGAGGTTGATCAATAGGGTCTGCTCCACCCCTAGCACTCACTCCGTTGTGTACTGTATACACAAGCTAACTAAACCCTGCAATTCTTATATCTCCCTCCTAAACTTCAGCTCTATTGTATTCTCTTAGCATTGTGTTCAAGCATCACTGATTTAAAACAGTTACAGCTCATGAAGGGGAAAATGTTTCTCTTTAATGTAGACTGAACTCGTTTGTTTCTTCAACTAGAAGCATTTTTATAATGCAAGAAGTGTAAAACCCATGACAGATAGCCATGAAATTAGTGTGTTTATCCTGTGTGTTTTTATCCTGCAAATATTTCAAATTCCCAACACAGAATGGTATAAAACAAAACACATAATTTAGATAGATTCCTTAGGGATTCTTAGGGATCAATTAAATAAACAAGTGTGTTTTTAAAAGTTAAAGAGGTTATTTTCAGAAATACCATGGGCAGTAGTTGAAGTAGTTGCACCCCCCCACCTCTAGGGTTGCATGACGGATACTTCAGCAATAAATGCAGAATGGAAGTCTCTGGTTGTGTTTCATTAACGCTTGCAATCTGCACCGTCAAGCCTAATCTGCTACATTGACATAAGACACAGATGGTGAGGGATATATGGGAGCATCCATCATCATTCCACAGCTATAATGCTCTAAATGACAGCAGAACACCAGGCTATACGGCCCATTTTAGCAAGATGAGCGCAGAAAGACGGGTTAAACTGGTCAAGTGAAGTACATCATAGCTGTTTGGCCAAGGTTATATATACAAGGCATGTGTGCTTCATACAGCTATAAAGTTAATTAAGAAAAAAAGTCTCATGTTTATGACTTAATTAGCAAAAGAAGACTCATTAGTCAAACAAGCTTTGGCACTGGTTGCACACAAACTGTAGCTCAGCACTAAATAATCCATAATAACTCAAATGCAGAATAAAAAACAAAGAAAGACAGACAGAAAGGGAAAATATAAAATGATTAAAGCTAGCATGATGCATAACTGTTGCCAGCAATATTGGTTTAAACAATTTGAATTTATTAATGTTTTTTTTTTTGTTTAATGTTTTTAATGTTTTTTCTTGAAATGTGAATTTATTAATGCAGACCTCAGGAATCAATAGACAAACCTCAATAACAACAACAACAAATATCATGAAGTGGCAAAATGAGCTCTCACCATCACCATAGTACAAACAGTTAGCCGTAAGCTAAAAGCTAAACTATTTATTCATGCTTCAATGCATGCTGGGAGTTTATAAACACAACATATGTAGTTGTAATCAGCACTAATCTATAGCAGTCAACATTTGAAGTGGATCAAAACCTTCATATCAAATGTGTCCCTAAACCAAAACAATAACGCATTCCTTTGTCTTAGGACAACTTTGATTAACTCTTTGATCCACTTCAAATCTACTGTATACTACTATTCATATAATTTGCATTCAAAAGGATTAAAATTTTCGATAAAAAAAGTGACAAAGCAGACATTTATATTTTCTTCTTGAAGAAAAGTGCCTTTCTATTAAATTACTAAGCAGCACAACTGTTTTCAGTATAGTGATAAATAATTAGAAATGTTTTGAGCACCATTTTGTTTAACCATGTAAAACCAAAATCCAAAGAAAAGCTGCTGAAAATGTAACCCTTTTCCATCACAGGAATAAATAACATCGTAAATACATATTTAAAAAGAAAACAATGATAACAATATTGCACAATATTACTGTGTTTTGATTAAATGTGTAAATCAAATTTCAGTGGGAGACAAAGAGACCACTTTCAATAACATTAGAAAATTTTAAAGGATTGTTTACTTTCAGAATAGTTCTTCTGATAATTCTACTCAGTTCCATAATTAAGATAACATATCTCTTCTTCAGTCGCAAGAAATTAAGTGCGCTTTTGAGAAATATGGAGGATTAATGGAGTTGAATAAATTAAATCCGTATTTCAATGCAGCTTCAAAGTCCTACATGATCCCAGCCAAGAAATAAGGGTCTTCTGTAGCGAAATAATGTCATTTTCTAAAATAAATAAATTAATTAAAAAATAAAAATGTGTATACTTTTTAACAACAAATGCTCATCTTGCAGTAGCTCTGCAATGCGCATACACGACTTCACACATTACGTAATCATGACAGAAAAGTCAAAGTGGTTAGTTCTTCATCTATGTACTTCGGTTCAAGAAGTTTGGGTAGGGTGAAAAACATCTCGTTTTCTCCTCTAACTTCAAAATTGCCTTTTTGTAAAGGACATTTGACTTTCTTTGAACGTTCACGTTGTAAACACTAGGTCGGTATTTCAGCCTATGTCACGCGTGACCTTCCTAACATGATTACATAATGCGTCCATACATAAAGTTAGTGCAAGACAAGCATTTGTTGTTCAAAAGTCAATACTTTTTTTTTTTTTTTTAAAGAAAATGACAGATCGTTTCACTAGATAAGACTCTTATTCCTCTGCTGGCCCTTTGAAGCTGCTCTGAAACTGCAATTTGGACCTTTAACCCACTGATCCCCATTGAAGTCCACTATATGGAGAAAAATCCTTAATTTTCAACAGAAGAAAGAAAGACATGAACATCTTGGATAACATAGGGGTGAGTAAATTATCAGTATTTTTATTCTGGAAACTAATTCTTTAACCCCACACTTTTGATCAGTAGTGTATGTATTTTTTACATGTAGAATAAAAGTAATTTCAGTAGGTGATCTACTTAGGAACAGCTGCACAGAAAGTCATTTCTCTGTTTCCTGTGGCCAGTAATCTATCTGAGATGGCTTGAGGCACAGCCACTGAGCCCATGCAGCTTCTCCAACTTTGAATACATCCCAGTCTGATTGAGTATGTAAGCCCAGCTCACAGAACAGTACATTAGCTTCTTACCCGAGAGGCTTTTCCAGACGACTGCCTGGTGAACCCACTATCTCACCCAGAGTGCAGAAGGTCTGACCCAGGAAGTCCTACAGAAGTGTGGCCCGAACAAAAGAAGGCCCGGAGGAGACAGGACAGGCACACAGAAAGTAAAGAAAAGAGAGAAGAAATAGTCAGGGTGGTTCTGGGTATAAATGAATTGTACAGGTAAAGAGAAAAGTCTAGGAGTGCAAGGCAGAGACGTACGTTGAAATCGGAGGGCTTCCAGTAGGGAGGTGAGGCCGCAAATATAACAATAACAACAGAGCATATCATGTAACCAAAAAGACAAAAAAAAAAAACAAAAACAAACGAATTGAAGAAGTCAGGCCGAAGAGGATAGAAGAGAAAAAACGAGAGTTAGAGAATAGTGAGAAAGGATCTTGGAGAAGAGAGAAAGGGAAAAACACCCACGATGAGCACGATTACAAAAAAAAGCCAGAAAACCAAATCATAAATCTGAATTTCATTGAAAAATGAACAATAGACATATGCGCACACAAAACATTTGGGTGGTTCTATACAAAATCATAACTTCATAAGTTGCCCCTACTGAAAGTTGTTTATTTTCACACTGTCTGCAGTTTTGGTACCTGCTTTATTTAATATAATTATACAAATCAACCTATTATTTTATAATATTTACATAACTTTTATATAAGGTAAGAACAAAAAGAATAATCTATATATAAAATAATTTCATTTATATATTTCATTAACTGCATCAAACAAACTGTTTGTGTCTAATTTGTTGAAGCCTAATTTGCATGCAAAGACAACAAGTTTCTGATAATGACTTTGTTTTTATGCTCAAGAAAGTGGTGTTTCATGAAAACATCTCTTAATATCTTGTCATTTTATATTTTTAGCTTGTTTTTTATCAGTTTAATAGGAAACAAATTGTACGTATTTCCCAAGATATTCAAGCACACTGCAGGATACATTCAGAACCTTCAGAAGCCAAGGAGAGAGTTTAATTTCATTTCTTCAGTTTTGCA